>JACXGI010013086.1:0-12211 GCA_016801175.1 Esox masquinongy | reverse complement strand
ACAGAGTTTACAGGTGATAAGAGAGGATAAGAAAGGAAGAGAGAGGAACAGAGAGGATGTGAGAGGCAAAGAGGATGACAGAAATCCGTGATTGTTCCAGTGTCGTTTGTGGCTTAATAACTATAATATATTCAGGGCATGAATAAAACATATTATTACACTTTTTTGTGTTAACTTTTGTAGCTATCTATGCTTTTTGAAAGAAAACAATGAATATTCAGTTATTGCCCTGGAGTTGTGCCAGCATGTGGATGACAGTCCAGTTAAAGCCTCGTAGTGTTGTCATCTATTGGCTCATTACTGACATCCTGTATTACCACAACACCTTACAATTCTGAAATACTACTGGGCTTGAATGAAGTGTGTATCACTACGTTTGGTGCTTTTCTTTTTCAACGCAAGCTAGAGGAAAAATGAAAAAAATGTTTGACTTTCCCTGTCCAGGAATGTCAACAAGCTGGCCTGTGAAAGCCACTGTGTGATTGGTTCACGCCGGTGAGGAACCTGTGTCAGGACCTCGACGTCACGGCATGTAGAGCACGCTGTGTACATTACTGCTCCGTCCAGACTTACTCAGGCGATAAAAATCAGTCAACAACCACCATGTCCGTCGCATGGAAGACACCTATCGGCTCGGTCGCCGCGTTTCCCTTCACGTACCTTTCAGACATAGAAAGAAGATGGCGTGCATTTCACCACATGGTCAGCCTGCCGGCGTTTGAGCTGTTGGTCAGCGAGACACTAGTCAAATATCTCTCTCTGTTGGCCATGTTTCTCTTTTTTCCTCTTTTTCCCCCAGAATGTCTGGTATTCCTGCACCCATGCGTCTCTGATCCCTGGTTTCACGGTCTCCTCGTCTTTCACAACACCCCTTACTACGCATACCTACGCTGTGCCTCAAACACACCCACCAGAACCCTGTGACTCAGACACACGTGGCCCCGCCCCACGCTGACAGTAATCAAAAAACAAAAGGGGCGACTCCCTCTCAGACGTTCCCGGGCATGTGATCTGGTTTAACCCGTTTCTGATCCTCCTCTTCACGTGAGCGATCCGACAGAAACATCTCAGCCTTACTGACAACCCACTTCGACGTGCACTTCGACGACTAGACATTCTAACAGCTCCACTTCCTGGTGTGACCGGCCCGAGTGGCCTCAGACTGACAGCGGTTAACGGAACGCGGTTACCTGCCCACGAGGCGTAGGGGGCGCGGGCCATACTTGTCCATGAGGATGCCCAGGGGCAGGGTGGCAGCGCTGAGGAGGAACGAGCCAATGGTGAAGCCCAGGTTGAGCATCTCCTCCTGCTCTACACAGCTGACCCACACGCCACTCTCCCAGGAGGACAGGTTGCCCAGCGTATGCATGTGGGCAGTGGTGTCGTTCTCTGCAGGGGGAAGATGGAGAGGTTGGCCCACATTATGGTGCATGCTGACAAAGAGTGTCTTCCTCCTCTAGTCTGTGTGTGTGTGTGTGTGTGTGTGTGTGTGTGTGTGTGTGTGTGTGTGTGTGTGTGTGTGTGTGCATCCTACCTGAGCAGATGTGCGAGTAGAATCCCTCCCCCTTCAGCATGATGAGCAGGGAGCCCCATCCCAGCAACACGGCAGAACATAGCAGGTTTTCCAACACCGCCGTCACTGCCATCCACCAGCGCCTCCTGTAGGCCTGGAGGAGAGAGGGCGCCATGGCTGCTCTGTGGGAGAGGGAGGGATAGAGAAAAGGACAAGGGGATTGGGAGGGAGAAAAAGGAGGAAGCAAGAGCAGAAGAATGCAGAGATAGTAAGAGAGGAGCGTGTCACCCAAGTGAGAGATATTAATACACGTTGATATTTCAGTCAAGCAGAACCAAATCAAGGCCCGGCACTTCATTCAGATTTCAGAAACACAGTAACAGAGCAGCGTTCCCACCCGTGTTCTGTATATTTTAATTCTTTGTAATTAAAGTTGTTAACGGCCTGTGGATGTATTTTCAGCTATATAGGCCAGTAACTCACTAACACAAGGACACAGACTCGATACCTGTGAGTTATGTATGTGGAATCAGAAAGAGTTCCAATGACAGAACGGACCAGATTGGGGCCGTCCCTGACTGGCACACATGTGACAGCTTTTCAGCCAACCCACGCTGCATTGTACTGCTGCAGATAGAGAGCGTGTGTTTTGAAGGATGGATGAGAGGTTTGGGGCAATTTTACAATTTCTATTTAAAAACAAAAACGCATAACTTGAAATGGCAAAAGGCATGGTGTACATGTGTTTTTCAGAATGCAACACACTCTTTTCCCTCAAACACGGAACTGATTAGTCCTGAGGAACACCGCAACATGAAATTAAAATATCCAATCGCCTATCATCTAAACAACAAATCCAAAGACAAAATGTTGTGACACTAGTTCAGACCAAAGAAGGTCAAACACTGTCAACCACCAAATCTCCTGTCCTGCTTCCAGAATAAACAGCACAGGTCATTCAAATCAGTACAAGACAACTGTCAAACTCTCCCAAACACACACAGGGTAAGGACACAGTAAACAGGTGACCTCAGCCTTTGAAACGACCAACACAGCCAACACCAAGTAGCGATCGTGTTCATATTTGAAAAACAGAGCCAGCAATTAAAGAGCAATAAAGGCAGAACATTAAGAAGGTGCAGGAAAGCGGAAAGAGTGGGGGACATCTGGGTCAGTTGACTGGAGAGGCCAGACATAACAGGACTCCCATTCAATGTACTTTAAAAGGTCCTGTGTGTGTGTGTGTGTGTGTGTGTTGGGGGGGGGGGCTGTGTGCCAGAAGGAAAGAGAGGGCATGTGTTTTATTGAGAGCATGCTGCGAGCAAGAAAGAAAAAGTGTGCGCGGGTGGTTAGGACTTTGTGTGTAATGCGATTAGGCGCAGTCCAGCACACTCTTTTGTGCCAGAAAAGGATCTGAAGAGGGGGATTTGCCTCGTAACCGACACCCCATGTGGGAAGCCGGAGTACAATTATCCATACGACTCTGTGTCCTCTAAAGCTATGAGTTACTCCTCTAAAGCTGTGAGTTACTCCTCTAAAGCTGTGAGTTACTCCTCTAAAGCTGTGAGTTACTCCTCTAAAGCTGTGAGTTACTCCTCTAAAGCTTTGAGTTGCTCCTCTAAAGCTGTGAGTTACTCCTCTACAGCTATGAGCTACTCCTCTAAAGCTGAGTTACTCCTCTACAGATGTTCAACAACTTACAGATGCGGCATCTTAATTTGGTCATCCTGTTGATGCAAGAATTTTCCTGCACAGCAAGAAATGTAAACATTTAGAAGGCTTCTGAGGCGTGTTAATTTAAACGAAAAACTTACAAATCCCTACTAAAATGTCAAATAATTTCAAACTAAATAACAGTCATGTTTTTGCTGCTGTGGATTTGTTCCCCCTTTTTGCGTCAAACTAAGATAAAAAAAAAAGAACCAGTACATATTATACTGGATTTAATTTTTTTTTTTAATTATTTGACACCTTTTCCAGTCCTGATCCACATTCTGATATTTGGAGTTGGTAAGTGTCTGTGATTCAGTTGGAACCGACAATGACACTGACCAGGACCATCATACCATCTCCACAACTTCAACAACGATCCTACACATCATCCAAGTTTCCGAGTTCGGAGATCTAGAGGAATTCCACTCCCAAAGAATCCCCTCTACACACATACAGTTAGAGGACTGAAGAGAAAAGCGTCTGGCAAAGCTCATCTCTGTGCTATTTCAGATTAAACGAGGCGCGTGTGCGTATGTGTGTGAACAGTGTGTACAACAGCGGTAGTGTGTGTACCAGGACTTCTGGAAACGTAACATGGAGTGCAAACAGAGTTACTCAAGTCCGTGTCGTTCATCCGGGTTCATTCCCCTACTCCGTCTATCGCTCACATTAACACAAAAACTCCCGCGTCTTATCTCCCCCCACGTGATGTAATCAATCTCCTCGGTCTTGAGTGGGTCTTGCAGGGTTGCCATGTCCGCATTTTATAAGCGACTTTGGGCTTTTTTATTCAGAAATTATCTCGGAAATATTGTCTGTCGCGGGTTGGGTTTTTTTGGCCGTTTGTATTGTTTTGACCATGAGGTACACTAAAACTGAGAGCGAGTTTAATTAAAAGCTGTAACGTCCCTATGTACTGTCTAGCCCTGCTCCCATCTAGCATTGTCTCCCCTCCCCAAATTAGTTTAGTGGCAATTAATTAACTTGTTTGCAAACAACTGCAAATACATTTCCTTTTAGCTTTGTGTTCGCCATCAGTGTGTTCCCAAACATTATGAAAATATAGTGCCTATGTGGTAATCTGGTGAAAGAAATGCTTGTTTAAAATGTAATTCCATCTTTAACATGGAATTACACTTGAATAGTACACTTCAGTGTGTGTACAAACAAGGCATTGCTTTTGGGGGCTTCGTTTGCATCGCCAAGTTGCTTGTTTTGGGCTTCCTTTGACAGTCCCGGTTGCATGTTTCTCTTGCGATATTTGGCAACACAGGTCATTAGCCGTAGAAAACCAGGGAGAGGAAAACAGTGGCTGTGGCTTTGTACTCCGGCAATATGTCGTTGACCTCCGTTTAAGAATGAAAGAACGCTTTCCGTTTAAGAATGACTGCATCTCTGTAACGCCTTTGAGGTATGCGAAAGGTATGTGAATCTGACAGAGTGGAGGACTGGATTCAACACTAGACTGAGACAGCCGTTCATCCGACTGAATGCAACGACTAGTGAATTAGTACGGAGCCGCGAGGAGGATTCACACTACAAGGGCTTGTGAACAAGCTGGGGCGTGACGAAACGACGTCCATTACGGTTAACACACACCAACCAGTCCCTGTCACTTCCCAGTGAAGTGTGTAATGTGTGTGCAGGAGAAAAAGGGAAGAGGATAAACCCAAATGAAACAGTTACTTTATCTGTGTTGCACTGTGCCGTAGAGCTATAGCCTAGCCACAGTAGGTAGGTACAGACGGATGATGCAACGCGTATTTGGTGTTGTATGGGCGAAGCCGTGTAGGCCGTTTTGGGAATGTGAGAATGCCCTTTCGTGTCCCATTACAGAGCACCGTGACATGGTTATAATGACATTGTTTTTTTTTTAAATGCTCCAGGAGAAGTTAGAAAGTTGCCTCAGTCAGACACAGACGAGGGGTATTCAACTGGAAACCTCAAGTAACAGGGCATTCAAGGACTTAGTCTGGTGGCCGCCAGCCACCACCCCATGCTTTAGGAATGGCCAGTGAAAGAAAAGCCACATGACTTGGGCCCCTTTATTGTGAGGTCATGTCCTACTTGAACCACCTACCGAGGTGTCCCTTTTGTGAAGGTAATGAGCTGAAACTGTAGGCGGAATTTTAAAGTGTGATTCTCAACAAGTGAAGCCATGCCTTTCTTTACTGTAACTTGTTACCTGAGTGAACTTGGCTGTTGGTTACGCTACGCTTGGAGGGATTATTCTGAATATGACCTTGTCTGATGTGTTCACTAACCTCCACGGTTAGGGCAAAAGGACAACACATCGGGGAAACTATTTTGTCCACTTTTAAATTATCATTCAATCAACGACTCACATCACGAGACGTCTATGCCCCACAGTCAGTGTCCAAAAACGCAAACCCGGGGCCAGTAAGTGGCCGCTCGCTTAAACAGCTGTCTCTGTGGACCTGAGCTCATACTTTTCTCGGGTTACCGATTCTGGTGGGGCGTTCTTGAGTATTTAGGAATTAAATTAAGTTAATTCTTGTATGTATTACATTTAGAGCAATTTAAGGGGCACATCAACGTGTAGCATATATACATTGTATTCGTTTAAATTGTACGACATTTGTGACTCAATAACCAAGGAATTCAACACACGCTAGCATGCTAGCATGTTTCAACGCCAAAGTATTAGCCGGCATGCGAATTAATTGGATACCCAGTCGCGGTCACTTCCGAAATAAGTACCGTAAATTGATAGCTAACCTGGTTAACATTAGCTCGCTTAGCTAACAGGATTCTAGCTGAGTTAGCTAATTGAACAATTGTTGATCATATTCCAAATACAAACAACAAGGAAATATAGCATAACTCGGTTGTTAACATTGTAATAACACAATAACAATCACATACGGTTCTATATACGCTTGAAAGTGAACTAAAAGGCTATTCATTCTTCAGCTACACCAAAATGTAATGAATTACAAGTTTCGTGCCACGTGTGTTTGTGAAATGAGGCCGGTTAGTGCTTTGTCTGTATTTCTGGCCTTAATTTTCCCAACTTTTCGCGTCCTTCGTATATAAAAAGTCAACAAAAATATGTAAATGTTTCCAATAAAATACACTTACTTCAGTTGTTTTTCTTCCCAACAAAAAATGCAGGACGTTTGGAAAAAGTTTATCGTGTTGTAGAAAACTCGTTTCTATGACTTTTTCACGTTGTTCTATCGCCCTTCTAAAAGCAAAACACGGGCCTCTGATTTATGTCAAGAGTATTGTGTTGTTCATAAGTATTTACTGAAAACATTTTTTGCGAACTTTCTCCCCTTATAGTCTACTCCCCTCCCTCTCTGAATTAAGTGACTCCGCAACTTAGTCCCGCTCCCTCCCTCTCCGTAATTTGACTTCCTAGCCATCAACGCACTCCAACTATGGGTATACTTTATTGCGCCTTGCACTTCCTTTTTGTCGCTTGGTCATTGCTTAGCTTCACCGACTTTGCTTTATCTGCCCGTGTCGGCTACTGTGTCTTGGTTACCTGCAGCTACTGTAAAATTACGAGAAGGTTAGATGACACAGCGATGAATACGCTTCCAAGCATTTACATTAATGCCCCATAAATGAAAATATGAACAAGTCCCATTTCCAATATACCTTTTAGAATGAGTTTAATTACGTTTCACATAACAGCACTAAAAGCCCTACACTCCTTTAACTGTACCACCACTTTCTCTGGGTACCAATGACAAGAACTACTATATCTTCATAGACACCAGCCCCCCACCCCCAACTCTCCACACATCTGTCCTGTGACATGGGTGACATCTGCTGGTTAAAATGGTATTTCAACAGCCGATTTTTTCTAATAAATCAACTAATTACCACTAGTAGGTCAAACGAACGACTGAAATGAAGTAGTCACTCGGGAAAACGAGCAAGGTCTCTGGAGTCTGTAAAACGATTTGTTAAAACTGAAAGAATAGTTCGCAAACTCCACATCACTGCGCTACAGCAATGTAATCTTAGGGGAAGACGTAACATAAACATAGGCCTATTTAACGTAGTTAGGGTTAGAAAACAAAAAAGGTTATAGGGTTCAGGTTATAGTGATACCATGTGAAGGATATGCTATAAAAATGTGGATTCCGATTCACACATTGAATATCTAGTTAAAATGCCAAGCTATTTAGCCGTTTTCCCTCCTTTAGGCTAAACATACAGTAGAAAGTCGGCCTGTCCAGCGACACTGCAAGGGGACACGTACATAAACGCGTTTGTTCCCTTCTTTATTGTTATAGCTTACTAGAAGCAGGATAGGCTGTAAAAACAATAATTCCAAAACAACATTTGTATCAATTTAATTGTTATTTTGTTAGCTGCTAATGCAATCTGGAGTTCATAATATATTGTTTTTGATATTCTCCTTGTTGACACTAGAGAGGAACTTCCCAATATTTCGTTATAGTACTGACACCACAAAGAAAATCTTTTAAAAATAACCAAAAGATTAAAAAAATAATAACCAGGGAACCTCTCTAACCCACACTTTAAAAAAATAAAAACAAGTTTCAGGTCAATCATGACCAAGGAAATCCTGCCACATGAACAGTTTCCATCCCATGCTGTGGCCCCTCAACAACGGGACATCTGTCTCACAGAGTCTAACAAGACTACGCACACCACATCAAGCCTCGTATAACTCCAGCTGTAAACTGTTCCCATATCCCATTAACTTACGTGCTCACCAGCCGTTATATATAATTGCATGTGAAGTTTGCAAAGATTTTGTGTATTCTGTTGCCAGATGTTGTCTACCCCTAGCAACACCAGCACACATTTGTAGCATAGGGTATTTGTGGCATGGGGTGGTCAAGCAATCTAAGCAGCAGCCTCTTTGAATTCCCAATTGGCTCAGCGTTAGCTTGCTAGCTAGCTTCATCTCCTGTCGGTTTGATGCAGTAAAGACAGCTACTCTGTCATCAGAAGAGATGACAAATAACAATACGTTGGTTGCTCTCTTGCTGGATGCTCTCTTTCCATGTCCATTAATCGCTCACATCACACCTAAACTCTGCAGCAAGGAAATTAGGCTACAGTGGCTAAAACGGCTCACTTGTCGCCCTGCGGCATTTTTGGATTGTCTGGTGAAAATTCCCTCCCGTGCTGACCTCTGGTATGACCAGCACGCATGCTTGTCCTCGATAATGAAGTTGCACTTTGTTCTGTAGTATATGACAGGGCTTTCCTGTTTTTTTTTAGCGGATATGTATTATCCGGTAAGTGTGAGTAAGGGGATATGATGAAGCTTTATTGGACATTTGCCCTGTTCATCATGTCCTGAAGGAAGATCTGCCCCTAAGGCTGACATGCCTGCATATTCAAAATGGTGTCTGAAATATTTATGTTAAAACACAAAAACAGACATGATATAGAAAGTAGGTGTGTATTTTTTAAGGTGGCTCTGTCCCCATTTATTTAGTAAATCTCACTTATTTGTGCTTTTCCACTGTGTGAAAAATGAATCAAGACAATAGAAATAACACTTTCTCTCTCTGTCATTACTCGATTGTTATCGTTTTGCATTACAAAACATTTGAAACACTTCGCTGACAAGTATGCAGGCCATTACTACATTACTGTCTAATTTAGGTGTATTTTAATTGCATCCCGTGCAGCTAGAAGCTGAAATGCAGAGCGCATATGCAGGAGGAGGGGATAGGGTCGAGAGGGCATAACGCTGGGCAGCTTGCCATTGCTAGCTGCGGGATATCATCTGGTAAGACGGGGTAAGCAGCCAAGTCCAGTGTGTGAGCAGCCCGCGGGCCCGCCAGGCTGAGTGAAATGAGGTACGGCTGTGGGATGTGGGTTATTTTCAAACTGGTTGACAGAGTCGTCAGCGGAGCAGAAAGATGTCAAACGAGGAGGTGGAGGGTTAAAGGAGTGAGGAGAAGGTGGAAAATACTTTCCTGGGGTTGGAGGAAGAAGCCTGGATTTTGAGTGATAGAAAGTGGGTCCAGCAGCAGACAGTGGGGAGTGATGAGAAGGACGCAAGCTCATTCTGAAGTTCTGTTTTTTCATCTCAGCTGCCTGAAGCCCACTTCTGTGAACTTGCAGGGGTCCATTAACCCTCCTAGCTGCAGGGGCGGACTGAACCCGCCAGGAGGAGGGGCCGTGAGAATCATAAGAACTTGGAAAGCGAGGTGATTAGGTTGGAAGAGGCAGACTAAGCAGAAAGGATTTAAGAGGAGAGCTGTGTTGCAGGTTGATTTTTTTTTTTTTTAATGATTCGTTTCGATATCTATGTTTCCTCGTGTAAACTCACTGATTCAGTGATCTTGTGGATGATAATGATGAATAACCTACATTTTTCTAACTTCCTCCAGTCGGTAAATGCACCTGTTACTGACACGGTTGTTCCCAATTAGATCCATGGAGGACAACTAGGCTGTAATTAAACCCCTAATGACACTTAGTATAGCATTAGAAATAAAATAACTGAATGCAAAACCATGATTTTAGTTTTGCATCTCCTACATGACTGGAAAGCCATGCACGGAAATATTCAAATGAGGCTTAATGTACCACACTGTCCTGGGGCCAAGTGGTTTGGTTTCCCTGGAAAACGTTTAGCTCTTTAATGACAAATTTGTTACAGGAAATAATCACAGAGGGTGATTTTAGCATAGGGCAATGTGTGTTAGGTTTTCTGGTGAGAGCTACAATGTAGCTTTCTATTTCACTGTTTTATGTTTGTCAAGCATGTTAATTAGCTGATGAACTCTTAACCTTTTCCAAAGTTCACGAGTACATGTATGGCCCTGCAGTCTTCAGACCCTAAACATCTTGTTCCATTTAAATGTGTTCAGGTGTTAAAAAAAAGCGCTACTAAAAACTGTCTGGTGTTTACGATCTAATTCAAAATAATGTGACGCATTTTCAATGAAATTCTAAATGCCTTGACGCATTTACAAAGTGTTACAGAGAAGTGTTTATGCGTACAGATCACTAACACTCGGTTTGACCGTGTTTGTTTGATGTTGATAATTGAAATGTGTGTGGTAGATCAAGCCGAATGAATCAAATAGGAAGTAGAGGTTCAAGGTAGTGGAGGCTGTAATACACCCTCAAAGAGCCAATTTTGACTACAATAATTGTTATGAAAACATTTCACTTAAATACCATTTCAATAAAAGGCCTACGTAAATTCATTTTCAGATTCACACTAGCAACGAATCTCACGTGGCACTGCAAGGCGCGCAGTGCAATGGCCAAATCACAGCCCTGGAAGGAGCAAAAGCTCACTGACAAACAATATTGTTTACCTGTTAGCTAGTATGGCGCTCTCTTTCGAACAAGTACAGACGCTGGTGAAAGTGTGAGATGTTATAACTTGGACACGTAATGCTAGGGAGTAGCCTACATCTAACACATGCGCTATATCTGCGGCAGTCACACCAGTAATGGTATGCTGTCTGGGTAAAAACACCGAGAAAAATGCATACATGATCAGTCATAAATTAAACCCTCAGATGTTAGGCAAGACATGTTCGTCTCCCATCACGAGGCCCGGATTTCATTCCCCACACGCGTCTCGCCCTATTAAATGTAGGTTACATTTCAATATGTTCCATGCCACCCAGACCCTTTTTCTATGCACCGTGTTTTTACATTCCAACTTCCACATAAATTACAATAATCATGGCCATCATTTAGAGCAACAGAGGAGAAAGAAACTTCTCTAATTGCACAGAAAGGGCGTTTGGCTACCCTGCGGAGAAACTTAGCCACTGCCGGGCCGACAACTGCTGGGGCAGGAGTGTAGCATTGCATTGGTGTGGTGTGTGCGTTCTCAGTTTGCCAATAAGCGGCTTACGCGCTGAATGGTAAGAATGTGTTGGCGAAGCAGCTTCCTGACCGGGTGGACCGCGTGCAGAGACTGTGGACCCTCACCTGTTGAGGTGAGACAGAGCTTGAGTTATCGCTGCCGTTAAACACATATCCGGGATCAGATTACCTTACATGGAATATTGCATTGATGAAACATTTTCTTCCCAACACTTCCCTTAAAGTATACATAGATAACGCTTTATAAACTGTAAAAAGCATCATGAACTTGACCATGTATTTTAACAAGGCACTACATTATCTGACCATGGATCCGTGGTGCAGACGTCTTCAACCTTTTCTTAATGTAAATAAAACAATTTCCTGAGCTACACCAACATTTTATTATTGGAAGGCCAAGCGTAACGTGGTTTCTATCCCCACTGGGGAATATGAAAACAATTCAAGAAAATTATTTTGTAAAAATGTATTGCAGAAATTCAAATGAAGGTTTAATCCTTCAGATCCAAGCACACTGTTGTCTGTTTTCCACTTTTAGTTGTGGATGAGTTTGAAATTACTTTTAAAGTGGATCCAGTTGTATTATTTTCAACAGGTGGACTTGAAATTGCCCAAAAATCAATCTGAAAAAAACAATAGTGGTGAGTCCTCTACCTCTTAGCGAGAATTGAATGTGTTACAATACTGCCAAATCAGCCAAATATGAAGGGCAGGGTGACAAGATGATTTATTATTTTCACCTGCAGGTATTTTTGCCTAACATATTTTGCTTCATGAAACAGAATTAAATGACAATAAGAATCCAGTTGTCATGTTTGATAACTCGCTTAAAATATCTTTGGAAATAATGGTGAGTGTGTGTCTTTGTGTGTGTGTATGTTTGTGTGTGTGCATATTTCTCCTGTAATGACAGGTTTTACTGAATGAAAGAGGACTCAAACTGTGGTTAAACAGGGTGAATGTGACAGCTCAAGAGTTGTTGGATAAAAGTTACAACTTGGTTTTGGGTTAGAACTAGTTTGTGAGTTAATGGTCATGTCTAGGGTTAGGTTAATGTTAAGGTTAGAATTAGTTGAATTGTGTTTTTTTATGGGGAATACATTTTTTAATGTCCATATTTATAAATATATATATATATATATATATATATATATATATATATATATA
>JACXGI010013085.1:0-21480 GCA_016801175.1 Esox masquinongy | reverse complement strand
CAAACATTTGTATTTCAAGCAGCTATCATCTGTTGTATGGAAGTTCCAGAATGTTTCTCTTACATTAGCAAAAAAGATATCAGATGCGCCAGTTTTGGGATATTCAGAATAGCATGACCACTGACACCTGGTGCATGTACTGAAGTGCCTTTTTCCAGACTGGAAGAACTGAAAAAAATGATCACCTCTAAGGACATCCCAAATAAACAGTCTGAAAGACTAACAGAATTGTTATTGACAGTACCACAGATTTTTTTGTCTTTGATGTAGTCCATGGAGAGGAGGTCTCAATTTTTGCAAAAGACCTCCATCTTGTTGAGTATGAGGGCCAGTGGCTGATTTGTGGACATGGGTATTAGGGGGGTTGCGATATACCGGTTTTGACAATAACTGTGATAATTAAATATTGATATCATGTTAATAATAATACACATATGATATCGTTTTCACTAGGCGAAACTGAAGTTGTATTTTTCCAAAGAATCCTCTTGGTTTTTCAATACCTTATTCATGTCACTTATAGACAACAATGCATGTGCTTAAACAAGGAGACTGGATCTATGCACTGGCATTGAAATCAACTCATTAGCCCCACTAGGACCCCGGAGAGAGATCCACAAAGACGTGCCATTTTTGTAGCCTATTCACATGGAAAAAAGGACATTGTATTTTTCCAAAAACTCCTCTCTGTTTGTCTATAGCTTATTCTTGGAAAAACGATGCATGTGCTTAAACTATGAGTCTGGACCTATACACTAGCGTTTGAATTAACGCTTTTCGTAGCCTATTCACTAGGCAAAAATGTTTCGTATTTTTCCAAAACCTTTTGGTGTTAGGCCTTGTGGATCTTTTGTTGATCAGTTCATCTGGTTGCCTTTTCACTATCCATTAAGTGTAATTTTTCCTTTTGTACACTTTTATTTTTTATTTGTACTGTTATGGTTACAGACTCTCTCCACCTCCATACACTCGTATTTTGAGAGTAATTCATTTGCCAAAAAAGAGAAAAAAAACAAAGCTGAAGATTTTTTTTTACCGCGATAATATCGTTACCATTAATTATTTTGGCCACAATAATCGTGTGGTGAAAATATATCGTGACAGCCCTAATGTGTATACATCTATTAGTCGTGCAGTTCGCGAACGATTCGTTCGTTTTGAACAAATCTTTTTAGTGACTTGGGACTCACAAGTCCTTTTTTGTAGTGACTCGTTCAATTGTATCGTATCGAATGTTTGACACCAGATTACTACAACATGATCACTTGCTTCATACCCGGTCCTCCAGCTCAGTTCTCCGATCAACTTCTATGTGCATTCACAGAGAAAAATAGATCAAGGCAGGAACATCATAAAGACATGTTTATAACTGATAATTGAACGCAAACTATAATAATTCATATAGTTAGTTGATTACTGATGCCATGAAAAAAAAAGATGAAAACAAGCACAGAGCCTCTGCCTTTGCCTAAGTAAAAGACTCATGAACGACTGAATCGGTCAGTTTTATGAACGGTTGTTTTGTTCATTTGAACGACTGGCAGCGGAGTTATACTCAACTACGAAAGACGCTGTTAGTTTTACGTTTGCAAAGAAAAATAGACCAAGATAATAGCATAAGAAAAGACATGTTTGTAACAGATAATTGGACACTTGGTAGGTCTGAAATAATTAATGTGGTAGTTGATTTTTGATTGCAATGATAAACACGGATAAAATCATACAATGAGCCTTTGCCTAAGTAAAAAGACTCGTGAACGACAGACAAGTGTTTGCTTAAGTAGAGAAGACACGTAAACAGCATTATGATGATGAGCATTCGTGGGGGGTGGAGACGGGGGGGCTGTAGGCATTATTGACTGAAATGAACGAAATGACTCGAATGAATCAAACTTTTTACTGAATGACTCGACAAGTCAGAGTCAGTAGAAAGAGTCAAACTTCCCATCACTACCATCTATACATTTTGAGGAGCACCTTCATGCTTACAGTGTCCAAGACACAAGGAAGTGGGTTGCTTTCAAGCCAGGGGATGAAACAGATTTCCATCCATTAGATGAAAATGCAGATGATAATGACAATCGGTTCATCACTATACCACAAGCCAGTAGGACATGGTGTCAGAGAAGTCTGATACAGTGTGAGCAATAGCCTACATATCAATATATGAGAACAGCCACTGGTTCTTTCCAAATATTAACTTAATTTCTTTTGAGAATGACATAGACGGAGCAACCCTCAAAATTCTTACTGTGAGGATGGCAGAGAGAGAGATTCATCCTATCAATAAAAAAAACAAGCACAATTCCTTAAGTGTCTTGAGCACTTGAAGTCATTGTTGTCATCGTCAACAACAAATGAGAACAAGTAAAGTATATGCTGTGATGATACTGCGATTCTAGTAATTTTCTGGGAAAAGTATTTTGTCTAGTCCCACATACATATTTTGTATGTATGTTTTCACAAAGCTCAGGCTAACACATTCTTGCATTTTCACATGATGAGCAAACAGCCGGGCCTGCTTCACTAGGTTGGTTAGCTTCCCCCACAGCATTACAGGATGCACTTGAGGCAAAGGACACAAAGCTTTTGGCCCCTCGGAGAAACAAGATTAAATTGATTTTGATCCAAGCACTGTAATGACACCATCAGCAGTCAAACAATGTAGATTACTTGTGTAATTCTTATGGAAAACTCCTGCACGTTGAAGCTTTTTGTTCAGGTTATACACAGTATAATGCAGTTTTTACAGGACACGGGTTAGTGGGGATGTGTATATTGTTTGCCTGAAGGATACCCCAAGGCATCCCTCAGGCAAACAATATGCCTGTTCATACGTCGTTATCCCTTCATGCAGGAGGAAGTTGGTTCAGGACATGTGAGTAGACTTACAATTAATCATTTAGTATATGTCCACATCCCAGTCCATTTTATATATATATATATATATATATATATATATATATATATATACCTACTGTACATACTGTATCTCAACCAGTGATGTAGTGGTAAAAAAAGGTGGGTAAACTATGAAAAGACATTCCTAGTAAACAACTAACGTCTCTCTTTCTGCACCACTGTGCTCTTTTTCTTCCCTGACTGTTTCTTAATTCTCTGTGAAGCAAAGTTTTAAATTATAATTTATTGGCATGATAATTATATTTACTGAATAAAAAGAAGTCGAGGTTTGGTAGTTCTACATCGTCAGTGTATAGTGTGCACGCGGATAAAATGTAATGTACTAAAGCTATTATGTTTAAAATATGTTTTTAAAACATGATTTTAAATAAATATGAATTTAAAGTATGATGGGGGGCAGAGTGATCTCAGAATGACCAGTGAAATATTTTTTCATGCCTAAAAAATGATAGCAGCATAAACAAAAATTTGAACAGGCCAAACCAGCACAAACGGACCACAAACAATTGAGCCTATTTTGAGTGAGTTTGGAGTTGGGTGGCTGGTGACATTTCCACCTCTAATCAAACGTCTAATATTAAAAACACTGATGCAGCACAAACAAAACTTTCAACAGCACAAACCAGCACAAATGAAGCACAAACGAATGAGCCTATTTTGACACAATTTGGAGCATGTTGGGGGGCTGAGTGACATTGCCGATAATTAAGTGTCTAATATATAAAATACAGAAGCAGGACAAAAGAAAATATTTATGGCACAAACGTTAGTTACTGGAATCTAACTCCGGTTATATGGTTGTAGTGGAGCCCCCTAGAGGGGCTTTAGCTCCTAGTAGTTTACCCTAGCCGCGTTAGCGGCCATACTGAAAACTCATTATGCAAGATGCGACAGCCAATCAGGGCACACCTGCTCCTATATAGGACCCGTGAGCCCAGAGAACGCCCTCCCGAGTTTATTCAGCATAACTCGTGGGACGGCAGGGCAACAGGTCTAGGGGGCTCCGCTCCACTCATATAACCGGAGTTACATTCCCGGAAACTAACGTTATATGTCGTGGAGCTCCGCCCCCTAGAGGGGCTTTAGCTCCTAGTGGTTCACAGCGGAGCGAGCGAGCCAAGGATGTACTCCCTGCCGGACCAACCAGCACGACTCGCAGGTTTCAGTTGAAACCGTCCCCTAAAACCCCAAGTCGAAACATCCCCAATAGCTGACGAGGTCAGAGAAGGGATGATCGAATGCGTAATGATGGAAATCCTCCCCCAGAGCAGGCCTATGAACACATAGGCCACCCCAGGGAGAAGAAGGGATGTTGAGCTCAAGCGAAAGGGAAACGTATCCGTTCCACATAAGCACAACAAAAACAGTCACGTACCACACATCACGAGATGAGGGGCATGGGAATACATTAAAAAAAAATTGCAATGAGGGAAGCGAACCTGCACCAAATGTATTGGCAGGCAGTCACAATACCCCTGAACCAAACAGGCTACAGAATGCTGTAGTGTTAGAGCAGAGATCAAGGCAAAGCACGAGATTCCCTAGCAAAATTCAGAGATATTGGGCAGCTGCGCCGAGAACCGAATGAACAAGGGATGAAGGAGACACGTCCAGTAAATAGAAACGGAGAAACGCCGAATGGGATGACCACGACACCGCAGCGCAAATGTCATCTACCCTGACCCCGTGGAAAAGGGAAGAGGAGGCTGCAACACCCCGCGTGGAGTGTGCACGTAGACCCTCTGGAACGGCAGAGCCAGTCCCCTTTCCTGCTTAGAAAGCGGACGACCCACCCGGGAATCCGAATAGCAAATAAACAGTTCGGGAGTCAGTCCAGGGCTCAACGTTAACATTTTGGGCCAGTGGGTTTAAAACTTACTGGCCCAAAAGACATTTTTACTGTCCCTCGTTCCAAAAGTTGTAATTTATCAGTGTTACAACATAGAACCAAATACTTTTGTTACTTAACATGATTAATTATTTATGAAATGCATTCTGGACATATAAAACAAAATATTTTTATATTTCTTTCATAACATTTCTAATTATGAAAATGAATAAAATGATAAGTCAAAGAAGCATTTGACTTTCAAATAAAACACTGACTTTCAAACAAAACACTAACTCATTCACCCCAGGAAGCAAGGCGACTGGCTGGTCTGTCAGTTACTAGGTATGCGGTTATGAAGTGCAGTCACCCAATGGGCATCTGCATTTAAATTCCTGATACAACCAAAGGCCCTGAAGACAGATTGTCAACCATCCGCTTGGCTGTCATGCTGACCAGGTGCTGTTTGCTATTAGCATGGCTGGTTGGGGATTGTTAGCGAAAGTTGTCAGTGCCTTTGTAAAAAGATCCACATTTGTCCGCTCTAGCCGGGAACATAGGACAGACGACAGTGCATCTGAGTTCCATTGACGTCGAAACAGGTAATTTATTTTTTGCACTGAGGTAAAAATTTGAGCTCATAGTTATCCTTCACTGCCATCTTTAGTTGAATGACTCGCACAAGTTTTTCAATGCTTTATTCAAAAACAATACCAGACAGCCACGCGTCACATCACTGCTCAACTCTTGACTGGTCAACAGTGCGCGAAAGGAGCTGCAAGTTAGTTTTTTGCGTGTGCCAGATACCGAAACAACTAGAGGATGTTGAGTTTATAATGCGATTATTATTTTATAATCTCTAAAATTTTTTGTGGTGGCCCGATCGGGACAGTGACTTGCTAATTTGATTAGTCCCGAATTGACTTTTTACTGGCTCGGGGCCATGGGGCCATCGTTATTGTCGAGCCCTGCAGTCTGATAGACCTGGTGCGCTCTACGTAAAGAGCGAGAGCGCGTACCGGACGCAGACAGTGGAGCCTCTCGTCCTCCTCACGGACGTGCGGAGGAGGGAAGAAGGCCTGTAAATCCTAGATCGAAAAGAGCTGGTGATAACCTTGGGTACAAAGGACGGAATTAGGTCTCAGCGTAGCGCAGCCTAAGTCCTCTCTGATAGCCAGGCAGCCCGGGCGCACCGAGAGCGCGCAGAGATCAACCACTCGCTTAGCAGAGCACAGAGTGATGAGCAAGGCAGTCTTAAGGGAGAGCAATTTAATAGAACACTGCTGCAAGGGCTCGAATGGAGGCTCACAGAGAGTGCCCAGCACCTTACCAAGGTCTCATTGCGGAGCGCCCAGCCTGGGCACCGGGCGCAGACGGTGCGTACCCAAAAGGAAACGACGGAGGAGAGGGTGGCTGAAAAACGTGTTTCCAGCAAAGCCCTCATGACACACAGAGATGGCCGAAGAGTATCCACGGATGGTCGAAGGAGACCTATCCATATCAAAGAGATTCTGCAGAAATGACAATCTCCTCCATAGGACAACATGAAGCGTCCGAGGACCTCTGCACACACCACGACACAAACATATTCCATCAAGTGGAATACAATTTGGATGTAGATGCTGCCCTTGCACCCTGGATGGTGTGGATGACCGCAGCAGACAGACCTCTATTCAAAAGCCTGTCCCGCTCAGGAGCCAGACCCTGAGAGTTCCTGACAGTGACGGAGGGTGTAGAATCGAGCTCTCTGCTTGGGACAATGCATCCTGTCTGAGCGGAACTGCCCACGGGTGGTCCGCCAGCAACTGGATCATTTCTGGATACCAAATAGCTGCAGGGCGATCGGGCGCCACTAGGATGACCCGAAGCCCTTCTGCCTTGATCCAAGCCAGCAGACGCGCTATGTAGCGCTGCCGGGGAATTGCGTAAAGGAGGCCCCGAGGCCAGGGGTGGTGCGCGAATGCGTCCACCCCCAGAGGGGGGCGATCCGTCTGGGACAGGGAGAACCACAGGCGACAGTGTGTGTTCAAATAGGTCCACCTGAGCTTCACCAAACCTCTGCCAGATGAGGGAGACAATGTCTGGGTGGAGACGCCACTCGTCGTGATGAAGGCCACCCCAAGACATCATATCCATGCCTACATTCAGACGGCCCAGAATGTGAGTCGCAGTCAGGGAGCGGAGGTGGGCATGCCCCCATAGCCAAAGATGTGTCGCCGACCGGTGGAGAGCAGGAGTCCTGATCCCCCCTTGGCAATTGATGTAAGCGACCTTGGCCCGGTTGTCTGAGCGAATCAGGACATTGCGGCCCTTGACTAGGTCCGAGAAGTGCATCAGCACCAATAAGACCGTGTCCAGTTCCAGCAGGTTGATGTGGCGAGGGCCGGGAGGCCACACGCCTCCGACAGCCTGACCCTGGCACACACCGCCCCATCCGTGAAGAGAGGCATCTGTGAAAACCTGAACGCACTCTGACACCCTGCCCAGAGGTGCACCCTGAGAGAGCGCCAAGGGGTCTCTCCAATAGTCCAGGTCCCCTCGCAGGTGAGCTGGAAGAGACAAAGTCCGGTTCCGATGAGGTACAGGGTCGACCCACTGGCGAGCGAACCAGGCCTGTAGGCTGCACATGTGCAGTAGGCCCAGGGGGACTGCGCTGCAGCCATCATGCCCAAAAGGGACATGACGGCCCGAACCGGACGCCTGCAGGGTGGCCGGCAGAGGTTGAGGGCAGAGAGCAGATCGAGAGCCCGCGTGTCTGAAATGCACGCTCATTGTGCGCATATCCATGACCAGAACCAAGTAATAAACCTGTTGGGCTGGCCTCGGCACGCTCTTCTTCCAATTCACAGGGAGTCCTAATCGCGTGAGAAGGGACACCACTCGAAAAGTGTGTATCCTGGGCAATTCCAGGGACAATGCTAGAATCAGGAGATCGTCTAGATAGGCTAAAATCCTGATGCCTTCCCTGCGTAGGGGCTCTAGCACTGTCTCCAGACATTTGGAGAAGGTGCGTAGAGCCAGAGCTTAGCCGAACGGAGTCCTCATATACTCATAGACCCTGCCCTGAAAGGCAAAGGTGAAAGACGTCCTGTGTCTGCGAACGATCGGGACATGGAAGTAAGCATCCTTGAGGTCTATGCTCGAACAGAAATCTCCCAGCAGGAAGGCTTCTAGCAGGCGGGTGGTGGTGAGCATACGTGCACATTCAGATTGCGCAAATCCAAGATCAGCCTCACTCCTCCTGTTCTCTTGGGAACCAGGAAGTAGCGGGAGTAAGCACCATCCTGTCAGATCCTCCGGGACCTCGGAGATCGCTCCTTCGCTCAACAATTCCATCACCTCCGACAGGAGAGCAGACGCTCTGTCGGGCGATGACATCACCGTCTCCACTATCCCAGAGAAGGGGGGTGGAGCTGAGCGAAACTGAATTAGATAACCCAGTCTGATCATTCGATCGAGCCAGGCTGACATGGTACAGTGATCCCGCCACTCCCAATAACGCTCTGAGAGAGGAAGAGCATGTAGTTGGGGGGTGTTGGTCAGGAAATGTTCAAATTCCCTCTCTGCCCCTACCACCGCTGAGCACGACCGGCGAGGAAGAGACACGGCCCAAAGAGGGCAGGGAGAGAAAGGGATGAGAAAAAACAAGAGCCGACGCGCACTAACCACTGAGCCATCCCACTGTACAACAGACACAGCGCTCTCACTCATAGGATCCTGAGTGAGAAGAGCCCGGCATTTGCATAAGCGAACATTTCACTGAAGGCGAGTGAATGTAAACATGGTTGTGCCGGGCCGAGCTCTGAGAGCAAACACTGTCGGGACTGGCAAGCAGCGGAATGAGAGACGCCTCTGAACCCGCAAGCTGAAGCTTATGTCTATGGGAGGTGACGGGTAGAGAGGATAGAGTAGTTATACCTATAACTCCCTGAGAAGACTCACTACCCTTAACACAGTTAACATAGCTCTTACCACCACACTGAATAGGGAAGGGAATAAAGCGTGCACAAGCAAAAGCATTCAAAGACCTGCAGGCTGCAGGGTGAGAATGAGGGATAAGCCACTCATTCGCACCACTGCTCATATCCAACAGGGCAGGCATAGACAGAGCCACCAATGGAGGCAAACTAGGGCATTCAAAAGGTATAAAAAGTGATTTAACAGGCTCAGACACCGCCTGAGTCTACCGCCTAGGTGGGTTGCCTGCGTTGCACAGGAGGAGCAGGAGCCGCGGTAGTAGGGGGAGGAGGCGCTGAGGCAGCAGAAGAGGCGGCAGCAGGGACTTGGCGCCGCTGACGTTGTTTAGCAGAGGAGCCCGGACGATGAGCAGAGGGTCGGGAAGCCGAATGAGTAGAGAGGCCAGCGAGGGGGAGGTGACAAGATAGCTCCTTCCGTCCCTCGTCGGTCTTCTTGAAAGAAGCTATGGCAGTGTGAACAGCGTCGCCGAATAAGCCCACCTGGGACAGAGGTGCGTTCAGGAGGTGTGCGCGATCGGCGTCGTGTAGGGAGGACAGAGACAGCTAAAGGTGATGGTGTCCGACCACGGAAGAAGCCACTGCGCGTCCAGCACAAACCGTCTGAGCCTGGTTAAGGTGGAGGATAGCCTTTAGATTACCCGCTACCTCTTCGAAGTCACGTGACGACTGAGTGAGTGAACGGTCTAAAATATGGGAGGCCGCCGACGTGAGGAGAGCAACGTTGTTCGCCGCGGCCAGGGCCTGTGATCCCAGGACGTAAACTTTATCCCATAGCTGGCCCGTGTAGCGGTACTTGGTGGATGGCAAGGCGGGCTTCTTCCCCGACCAGCCCCAGGTAGGCAGGAAATGCGCGGCCAACTCGGGCTCTAGAGGAGCGATGGCCGAACTGATGGGAGTCTGCCTGCCGTCGACTCTGGTGAAGGTAGCGTAGGATTTCATGGGAGCTCTGGCAGAAGCTGGAGAGGACCAGGAACCCTCGGCGAAGGCTTTAAGACCACGCACCTCAGGCGAGTTCACCTGAGGTGGGGAGTTCACCGGATTGACACGTTCCGCCCAGGAGCCGAAGGACATGTCGGAAGGTTCCTACGGTGTCGGCAGAGGAGGCAGGGGCAGCTGTATGCGTAGCGCTGCTCTCTCAATCATGCCCGCAAACTCCACGTGGAGAGGGGGCGGGCGGAGGGAAGCAACAGAAGAGAGGGCGTCATCTAGTTCTCCCCGGAGAGAGGGAGAAGCGTGAGACCCACCACCACAACCCACGTGGGAAGGGAGCAAGTCCTTCTGAGTCATGGGAGTCGGGTCCTGCGTAGGAGCATCCTCCTCAGACATCTCGTCGTCGTCACTGCTGGAATTCAACACGGCGGAGACGTCCACTTCCTGTTCGAAAAAGTTTGCCCTCTCTACACGTCTAGAGAGGGACAAAGCAGCACAGGAGGAGCAAGCCGGGGGGTCTGTGAGACCCTCGTGAGCGTGGGCCGGTCCCAGGCAGGAAACACACGAATGGTGAGGGTCCTGATCCGGTGACAGGTCGGCGCAACGGCATGCGGTGGCAAACAATGTCTTCGTGATGAGACGTCGAACTAAAGAATGCCGATGACATAAATTCTCATTCTGAAGCAAAGAAATATGTAATCAGTAGAACTCAGCAAGCGTTTGCTGAATAAAAAGGGAGGGCGTTCTCTGGGCTCACCGGTCCTATATAGTGGCAGGCGTGCCCTGATTGGCTGTCGAATCATGCATAATGAGTTTTCAGTATGGCCGCTAACGCGGTTAGGGTAAACCACTAGGAGCTAAAGCCCCTCTAGGGAGTGGAGCTCCACGACATATAACCGGCACAACTTCACGCAGGTCAGAGATCATCAGATTTTGGACTGGACTATCTCTTTCAGAAAACAATCCCTCTCTTGGTTGTACGATGCTTTACGCGAGCCTCTGAAAAAACAGTTCAAAAAGGAAAGGCGGCCCCTCATTGCTGACTCAATGGTGAAACAAATGCATGCAATTTTTTGTGGCAGGATTTGGAAGGAAGCGCAATTCACTGGGTCAGCCAAGCCAATTTCTCTGCATAAACAGGCCAACTGTATGTATGAGTAATATGGTGGCACAATCTAGAATACTTCATACATTTTCATTCATACACTAAAATTATTTTTGCTGTCATTCCAGCCTTTGGAGACAATGCATAAATTAAGCATACCTTAAGTCTTCTTTGTAAACTATCATGCACACCTCATCTTTGTGGTTATAGCCTTACTATATTGCTTGTGTCATTTTGTTGAGTGCATTATAGGCTCCAGAGGTGGAGACAGTGGAGAGACAGTGGAGAGGATGAAAGGAGCATTCAAGCTCATAAGGAGGGAATGAGCCAAACCTCTGCATACCGATAAACCTTCATGGCAAATGCCAAGACTGAGGAAATCATTGAAAACTTTCCAGTAATAAAGCTTCCTAAAATAGTTGGTATTTTCAAGCATGGATTTGATCATATTTGATTCCATGTGTATTATTGAGTTTTATGATAATCAAGTATTTGGAGCTGATTATTGTTCCTCCTTTCAGCTTCTGTGGGTGATGAAGGAGCAATTCCTTGTAGATGCTGATTGCAAAATGGTCAGAGATTAATCAAATGGCAACAAAGATTGTTCAGCATCACGATGTAGGGGAGACCGGGGAGTGTTGTAACACTCAGTTTGACCAATCAGAAAAGAGCTGCGGTGATGTCCTCAATATCGTAGACTCCCATTTCCTTTTCGAGCTCATGAGAAGTGGCATGCCTCTGTTAGCAACACTGTGAATTTTACAATCAAAAAACTGATTTTCAAGTAAGAAAGTATTTCTTTTATTAAGATTATTTTTTTGCCTAGCGTTCATTCTGTTGTAGATGCAATGTTGCAACTTATATCACCTAAAGTAGACGTTTGTCTAGTTTAATTTGATGCTTTGCATTCATGCTAACTTCAAACCAACATGCCTTAAACAGCTAGCTATGTAATGGCTGGTTGTTGTGGGGATGGTTGTAACAGTTCATAAAAAATATTACAACCATACCCTTATTATGACACAATGTTTTTTTTTGTACTTTTCACCTTTTTCTACCATGCCTAGGTAGTGGAAGCGTAAGACAGACAGGGATGTCCCAGCAGACATTCTGAGAAAGGCTGCAATTGAAGTCAGGCAGGGAAAATCTGTGAGATCAGTCACCAAGGACCATTCCAACTGTCATGTCACATTGTACAGATATTGTAAAGCCGCACAGAAGCTAAGAGAGGAGGGTGAGAAGCTCCATGTAGGCTACCGTAGTAGTCAGAAAGTCTTCAGTGAGGCACAGGAGGAACTCTTGACAGTATTTGACAGAAGCAGCTGATCTGTTCTATGGGTTAACCTCTCGAGAAGTAACAATGAGATAGGCATAATTAAAAAAATATTGCACTCATATGTTTAAGGAAAATATTTCACTCCACAATTACTATGACAGTGATTGAACCTGTGACACATGCACATTCGGGAATACAGTCTACAAATGCACACTCAAACAAACACACACAGAAATAGTTTTTCAGTTAATGTAAAGTTTTGAAAAAATAAGTGTTTTTGTCACTTTAAATTGTTCAGCTTAGTCAAAACAATGTCTTCTTTCTTCTTCAATAAACTTCTTGTGTAAATTATTTAGTGTGGATGTTATATTAGCAGATTACCTGTCAGATTACCTACATTGTGTCATGGAAATCACTAAATGGGAAAGGCACAGAGACTGTAGATTCTTTTCACAAGTAAAGCTTTAATCAAAAGATTTGCAAACCTGGAGCAGTTAACAACACTCTCAGCAGAGTCAGTTCAAAAGCTTTCCGATGAATTTTGAGCTCAGGCCTACATACATTCAGTAGAGCCCACTGTGTCCCCCTCCTATGCATATGTCTATGGGAGGTTAGTATACACGTCTCACCAGCTTCTCTGTGAACTTTGGCTTAGAAAGATAAGATGTTTACAGCCCTTGAGAAGTTTAACCAAAACTATAGCTATCTGTTGTAGGCACATCCTGTACAAGTGAGCAGAGCCGAAACACACAATGGCCTTACTAAATGACTGGATTATACTTAGAATAAGCAATATGATAGTCACTATTCCTTTGTTTTTTCTTCACAAATTAAGCAGGTAATTGGTCTGGAGTTGATTCCATGTGTGGCATTCGCATTTGGAAGCTGTTGATATGATCCCACAATATGCAGTCAAAGGAGCTCTGCAAGTGAAAGAGGCCATCGTTAGGCTGCAAAAAATAATAATAAAACATCAGAGAGATAGCAGGAACATTAGGAGTGGCCAAATCAACAGTTTGATACATTCCGAGAAAAAGGATGCACTGGTGAGCTCTGCAACACAAACAAGCCTGGATGTCCACGGAAGACAGCAGTGGTGGATGATCGTAGGATCCTTTCCATGTTAAAGAAAAACCCCTTCACAACATCCAGCCAAGTGAAGAACACTCTCCAGGAGGTAGGCATACCATTATCCAATAAAGAGAAGACTTCACAAGAGCAAATACAGAGGGTTCACCACAAGGTGCAAACCATTCATAAGCCTCAAGAATAGAAAGATCAGATTAGACTTCCTAAAAAACTTCTAAAAAAGCCAGCCCAGTTCTGGAACAGCATTCTTTGGACATATGAAACATATGAAACTAAGATCAACCTGTATCAGAATGATGGGAAGAAAAAAGTATGGAGAAGGCTTGGAACGGCTCATGATCCAACGGATATCACATCATTTGTAAAACATGGTGGAGGCTGTGTGATGACATGAGCGTACATGGCTTTCAGTGGCACTGGGTCACTAGAGTTTATTGATGATGTGACAGAAGACAGAAGCAGCCGGATGAATTCTTAAGTGTATAGGGATATATTGTCTGCTCAGAATCAGCCAAATTCAGTGAAGTTGATTGGACGGTGCTTCACTTTACAGATGGCCAATGTCCCAAAACATACTGCGAAAGCAACCCAGGAGTTTTTTAAGGCAAAGAAGTGGAATATTCTGCAATGTCAAATCAACCCGGTCGAAAATGCATTTCACTTGCTGAAGACGAAACTTAAGGCAGAAAGACCCACAAAAAACAACAACTGAAGACAGCTGCAGTAAAGGGCAGGCAAAGCATCACAAAGGAGGAAACCCAGCGTTTAGTGATGTCCATGCGTTCCAGACTTCAAGCAGTCATTGCCTGCAAAGGATAAAAGTATTAAAAATTAACATTTTATTCATGATTGTGTTAATTTGTCCAATTACATTTGAGCCCTGGAAAGAAGGGGACTGTTTATGAAAATGGTTGCAATTCCTAAACGTTTCATACGAATAAATTAAAGCTGAAAGTCTGTACAGAGACTGAAAGTCAATCACGTCTCATGTTTCATTTCAAATATAAGAAACGTTAGTCAGTTTAAAATAAAAAAAGCAAAGAAAATGTATTTTTTATTGTTGCCCGCACTGAATTCAAACCCGTGTCTCCCACATGAGGACACTATCTATAACCACTACGCCACGGCGATACGCATTTGACCAGACGCTAGACACCATTGAGCATCGGGTTAAACTGACTAACATTTCTTATTAAGTTTTTTTTTTTGCCACTGACCGTTTTAACAGCGTATTAGCCAGTAACAGGCTTACTAGCAAGGGCGTAGGAGCCGGGGAGGACGGAGGGGACATGTCCCCCCCACTATTAGAAACGGGTTAAAGTGCCCCCCCCCCCCCATAATGTTGTTTTGCGTAATACTTTTATTTCGGAAAAATTACGCTTTTCACGTTTCCGTCGCGACCGAATCCAACATTCTCATTCATTCTTTCATGACGAGCAGTGTGTGTAGGCTGGCTAAGTGGATTACTGTAGCTATAAGTTTTGTTTTCACAGTAAGTACAACGTGTATAAACGTCAATTGATGTTCATAGCTATAGAACGCATGAACGTGATAAAATATAAGCTTTCTTCTGGCTAAAAAATAGTCAAAACTTACTGTAGTTAGCTAGCCATCTTTACTTTCAAGTTTAATCCAACAAACGTTACAGTAGCTTTCTTGCTAGATAACACTAGTTCCTATGGCTGTGTGAAAAAGTGATAGTGAATAATTTGAAAAGAAGAACACCAGCTAAAATGATTTGCACAATCTCTGTCTTAGTCTGCACCATAGGGTCTGCAAGTAGCTAGCTACCACCAGTCAAGAATGGAGTGTAAGTAGCTACGGTTCTTGGTAACAATCTACATATAAAAGCTGGCAACATTTTTTCATCAGTTTATGTTTTGAATCATTTAGATATAGCTAAAGTGTGTTCAATATTTTAAGAATTTGGTTTATGCTATGTATGATCATGGTAGGAAAGTGATAGACATGAACAAACAGGCAAGGAGAGAAAGAGGCAACAAACCAACGGGTAAATTATTGATAAGTGCCACGCCAAGATAGACTGTTGATCTGTCATCATGTAAATCAATCAGAGTCATTGAACAGGATCTCAGATAGCAGGACAGCAGCTGAATTTAGGATTTCACTGTATGTGTTTACTTCATTCAGGAGAGAGGCAGTCATAACAATAGCACGGATCAGAAAGGTAGGCGAGGGAGTGACTGGCCACAAACCAACAGGTAAGATAGTAAGAAGTAGTAATTCAAAGCGGTCTATAGGAGCAGATTGGAAAACTTAAAGCTGGACTAACATGCTTGACTGAGATGTTACCAACATCATTGTAGTATTAGTCATTTTAAAAATGCACTCTGGTTACATTATCATCTATCTGAGATGCCTTTCCAACTGAAAAGTCCCACCATGCAAAGAAGCCACAAGGTATAATTTACCAGTGTTAGTTAGGACTAATGCATGTTCAGAAATCATTACTTTCTTTATATCAAACTGGAATTTTCACACTGAACGCTTGAGTCCAATCAACACCAGCAAGGCATTGGTAAAGAAAGCATATTGAGTAGACATAATCATTTGTGGTAATTATCTATTTGCTACAACCTTTCCAGACATAATGAGTATTGCAATTTAGCATTGTGGAAACAATTATCGCCCCCAGTATTTTCAACCAGACTACCTCTGAGCGAAACTGTCAGTTGCACTGGTCCTATTTACACTTCATTGGTAAATAATGCCAACGCCTTTTTTTTTAACCAGAGTGTGTTTATATCTAATGTAGGCATGGACAAAGAGAATCGAACTAGAAGTGGAAAAACACATATAACTACATATTAAATAGACATTTTGGTGAATAAATTAACAATCACCCTTAGCTACATGTGTCCCCCCCACATCAGAGTCACTCCTACGCCCTTGCTTACTAGTATCTACTAACTTCGTAGGAATAGTCATAAGAATTGAGCAATTGCTAGTGAGACTGAAGATGAACTTTTCCATGACAAAGCTATTTCCTTTCATGGCACAGAAAAATCATGGTAGGTCTAAAATAATTAATGTAGTAGTTGATTTTTGATTGTAATGATAAACTCAGATAAAATCATACACTGAGCCTTTGGCTAACTAAAAAAGACTTGTGAACAACTGACTCGGTCAGTTTTATTGTTCAATGGTTGTTTCGTTCATTTGAACGTCTGCCAACGGAGTTCTCCCCCGACTGCTGGCTTCCAGCTCAGTTGCCTACTCTCTTTCCAACAGCTGTTGGCAGGACACCAAGACAGAGGCTCCGCCTAGGGGCCGGGAACTGGAATGGACAGAGGCTCCGCCTTGGTGCAAGGACCAAGAGCCGGCGCAGGATCAAGAGGAGGCGGTGGCCCCACCTCGGGAGCAGGAAGAGGCAAGGGCCCCGTCTCAGGACTGAGACCGGATGCAGGGACAGGAGCAGGGGGGGTGGCAGGGGCACGTCGTCCCACCCTTCTGGGCATGGCAGCAACAACCCCCCCTCCAACAACAGTGGGGACACAACGAGGGGCAAACAAGGCACAGGTGAAGACGATAATACAAAAGGACAAGCTGTGTTCAAAATAAGAGGACACAAACCAAAACAGGCCACATTCAAAACCAAAAGCTAAATCTAAACCAAACAAAAACAGAACCTAACACCAGACAACCAAACCCTAATCTTGTTTAATACATTTGCATGATAAATGTACTATTTCATGCAGCCACCAAACGCTTTTTGATTCATTTGTTTTGACTATTTTAACATGTATTTTTTTAAAAGTACTATAAATTCACACTCACTTTTCATGCAGTCTATACATTTCATCCTCACCAGCAGTAGTGTAGGGCCCTGACTGCAGCTACGAAAATCGGGTAAATCTTGGCAATTAGCAAATGATAAAAATTCTAATAAAATTACAAACCGCACAAACCTAACAGGTACTATAGTTAAATGTTCAACTTACCGATAATATATTTCATCTTGCATGACAAACACCAGGTCCCATGCCTTGCGAGCTAGCTGGAATAATGGCGCTCTGCTGATACAGCTGCTGTAGTTGTTGTTGTAGTTCTTGTTGGAGGTGGACCATATGTGCCATCTTTTCATTTAAATCAGCTACTATTGTGTAATCAGGCATTTGACCAAACCTAGCTGGACAAACCACGCTGGACATGAATTGTTGATCATTCATGCCCTCCAGAGATGCTTGGTTCCATCCCTCAAAAGGCTTTTTCACACTGCATTGTTCTAAGCCCTTGGCTATCTTAGCTCCAGGCTAAGACTGGCCCCGGGTTAGCTTAACCTGTGTTCACACAAGAGTTTGTTAACCCTGGGCTAATTTTTAACACTAGGTTAAGGATTCACACTTGTATTCCTAAGCCCTGGGCTAACAGACAAATACAACGCAATACCATTTTACATTCTATGGTAAGCTACAAATGTAACGTTTCTCTCTGGCATGCGAATAATGTTACAGTGGCCTAGATCACTGACACGCGATCAATGTTACGCTACCATGATTCAGTTAACGACTTCATGACATCGGTTGATCAAGATGCCCATCCTGTCGGTATTTGCTTTGACAACCTTGTTAAAACTATGCAAAGAGAGAAAAACATTAGTCAACCTTCATTCTTTTGACATATTTGCTAGATTTACATCCAAAGCAAGCTGCAAAAACTACTTGGCTAAGATTTAGCAGGTATAATGAAATTACAAAAGTTTGCAGAGTGAAACGACCGAAACAGAAATACAGAGCTGTTGGTAACGGTGTGCGTCAAGAGCGTATGTAAATTAAGTGAGAGGGCAGGTTTTGTGATTGGACAATAAACGTTGTATGGTTTTGTTCTTGACCCCGTTTCACACTGGTTATTTTGTTACCGTGTTTCTGGGGCTATTTTGTCACCGTGTTTTCTTAAATCAGCATCTCTACATGTATGGCAGCCATTCCATTCCACTGTCTGTTAAATTCCAACAGAGGCAAACCTGATTTTACTTAATGAGGTACTGATTTGGTGATTACCTGAACCAAATCTAATTTAACAAATAAAAGTATAAAAACCACTGCTGTGGTCATCACTATCCTCTTGCAATAGGACCAGCAGGATGGCAAAAACTGTGCAAGTAGTACCTTTAAAGGTAATTTGAATAAAAAAAATAACTATTCAGCATGACAAAAGAGTTGAAAAGAAAACCTTTGAGTGAGGAAAAGAAGGGTTCAATTCTGACTTTACTGGCAGAATTGAACCCTTTTTCAGGAAAATTTCAAAGACGGTGGTTCATAAGAACAAGGTCAAGCAACAGACTGGCAGAGGGCGAAAACGACTGTCCACTGACCGAGATGACCGTCAACTCATTCGAATGTTACTCAACAACCGTAGGATGACATCAAGTGACCTACAAAAAGAATGGCAAACAGCAGCTGGGGTGAAGTGCATGGCGAGGACGGTTCGAAACAGGCTCCTAGGGGCAGGGCTGAAGTCGTGCAAAGCTAGAAAAAAGCCCTTCATCATTGAGAAGCAAAGAAGAGCCAGGCTGAAGTTTGCAAATGACCATAATGGATTGGACCGTAGAGGAATGGAGTAAGGTCATCTTCTCTGACGAGTCAAATGTTCAGCTTTGCCCAACACCTATGATCTGGGGATGCTTCAGCAAGGCTGGAATCGGGCAGATATGTCTTTGTGAAGGACGCATGAATCAAGCCAAGTACAAGGTTATCCTGGAAGAACACCTGCATCCTTCTGCTCTGACAATGTTCCCCAACTCTGAGAATTGTTTTTTCCATCAGGATAATGCTCCATGCCACACAGCCAGGTCAATCAAGGTGTGGATGGAGGACCACCAGATCAAGACCCTGTCATGGCCAGCCCAATCTCCAGACCTGAACCCCATTGAAAACCTCTGGTATTTGATCAAGAGGAAGATGGATGGTCACAAGCCATCAAACAAAGCCGAGCTACTTGAAGTTTTTTGCCAGGAGTGGCATAAAGTCACCCAACAGCGATGTGACAGACTGGTGGAGAGCATGCCAAGACGCACAAAAGCTGTGATTAACCCTTTGACGCGTACGATCAAACCAGTGTGATCAGGCTAGAGTGGTCCCTGAAGCGTACGATCAAACAGGGGTGATTAGAACATATCGTTAGAACGCATCTTTCGAGCGTCTACTTAGTGACGTAACAATCTCTGGTCAGGCCACACTTACTCACATTTAGCTCAGAGAGTGTTTATAACTTATTTAATCAATTTTAGATGCTAATTTCATTGTGCATTTTTTCCAGCAATTGCAGAGGTACCAAGTGTTCAAATCAGAATATGAACGTTTACTTACGTAGCAACACCAGCGGTCATATTTTGCTACGATGAACATATTTGCCTTCATTGCACGTTTAGAATTGCCATTTGTACTGCATTTGCCTTCATTGCACATGTACAGTGGATATAAAAAGTCTACACACCCCTGTTAAAATGCCAGGTTTTTCTGATGTAAAAGAATGAGACAAAGATAAATCATGTCAGAACCTTTTCCACTTTTAATGTGACCTATAAAACAAACTGAAATCTTCGAGGGGGAAAAATGAAAAATAAAAAACTTACAATAACCTGGTTGCATAAGTGTGCACACCCTCTTATAACTGGGGATGTGGCTGTGTTAAGAATTAACCAATCACATTCAAACTCATGTTAAATAGAAGCCATTTAAAGTGTCATCATTTAAAGTGACTCTGAATAATCACAAATAAAGTTCAGCTGTTCTAGTAGGATTTTCCTGACATTTTCTTAGTTGCATCTCAGAGCAAAAGCCATGGTCTGCAGAGAGCATCCAAAGCATCAGAGGGATCTCATTGTTGGAAGATATCAGTCAGGAGAAGGGTACAAAAGAATTTCCATACCATGGAACACAGTGAAGACCGTCATCATCAAGTGGAGAAAATATGGCACAACACAGACATTACCAAGAACTTGACGTCCCTCCAAAATTGATGAAAAGACGAGATGAATACTGGTCAGGGAGGCTTCCAAGAGGCCTACAGCAACATTAAAGGAACTGCAGGAATTTCTGGCAAGTACTGGCTGTGTGCTACATGTGACAACAGTCTCCCGTATTCTTCATATGAATGGGCTATGGGGTATGGTGGCAAGACGGAAGCCTTTTCTTACAAAGAAAAACATCCAAGCCCGGCTGAAGTTTGCAAAAACAAACATCAAGTCCCCCAAAAGCACTTGGGAAAATGTGTTATGGTCTGATGAAACCAAGATTGAACTTTTTGGCCATAATTCCCAAAAGGTATGTTTGGTGCAAAAACAACACTGCACATCACCCAAAGAACACCATACCCACAGTGAAGCATGGTGGTGGCAGCACCATGCTTTGAGGCTGTTTTTCTTCAGCTGGAACCTGGGCCTTAGTCAGGGTGGAGGGAATTATGAACAGTTCCAATTACCAGGCAATTTTGGCACAAAACCTTCAGGCGTCCGTTAGAAAGCTGAAGATGAAGAGGAAGTTCACCTTTCAGCACGACAATGACCCAAAGCACACATGCAAATCCACAAAAGCATGGCTTCACCAGAAGAAGATTAACATTTTGGAATGGCCCAGCCAGAGCCCAGACCGGAATCCAATTGAACATCTGTGGGGTGATCTGAAGAGGGCTGTGCACAGGAGATGCCCTCGCAATTTGACAGATTTGGAGCGCTTTTGCAAAGAAGAGTGGGCAAATATTGCCACGTCAAGATGTGCCATGCTAATAGACTCCTACCCAAAAGACTGAGTGCTGTAATAAAATCAAAATGTGCTTCAACAAAGTATTAGTTTAAGGGTGTGCACACTTATGCAACCAGGTTATTGTGACTTTTTTATTTTTCCCCCTCAAAGATTTCAGTTTGGTTTTCAATTGAATTGTTCACGTTATAGGTCACATTAAAGGTGGAAAAATTCTGACATGATTTATCTTTGTCTCATTCTTTTACATCACAAGAACCTGGCATTTTAACAGGGGTGTGTAGACTTTTTATATCCATTGTATGTATATATGTGTATGCATAATTTGATATCCAGGGCTATTTAAAAGATCCAGGGCTATAGCCCTGGACGCCCAGGCCTAACGACGCCCATGGCTACCGTTCTGATAAATAGAACGTAGCATAAGTAAGCTTATTACATACAGGGGTATTCGTGATCGGTTGTTACATAGTAGGCTACTGTTCTAGTAAATAGAACGTAGCATATGTAAATCGTAATACATACAGGAATATTTGTGATCTGTTGTTACATAGTTAGTAAGCTACCGTTCTGGTAAATAGAACGTAGCATAGGTAAATTGTAATACATACAGGGGTATACAGTATCTCACA
>JACXGI010013084.1:0-21490 GCA_016801175.1 Esox masquinongy | reverse complement strand
CACCCCTCTGAGCCTGGGTCCTCTCTAGGTTTCTTCCTAAATTTCGGCCTTCTTAGGGAGTTTTTCCTAGCCACTGAAATTCAACACTACTGTTGTTTGCTCCTTGGGGTTTTAAGGCCGGGTGTTTTGTAAAAGCACTTTGTGACAAATGCTGATGTAAAAAGGGCTTTATAAATAAATTTGATTGATTGATTGATTGATACTTCTCCACTGGCACGTAACCACCACGCAACCACCACGCAACCACCACTGCTGTTTTATCAATGTTATCAATAGGCATGTTTTTTAATATCAATGGCTTGTGTTTTATTTAACATAGGTTTCTCGTTGGTGTTCTCTAATTAAACATTGTCAGTAAATAAAGACAACAATGAATATCCACTGTTCAAGTAATAGCAAAGCTCTGGAATATTGTACAAGACTTTGCAGTTGATCTCAGTCTATATTTGAACTCAGACTGTAGTCTAGGCTCCAAAGTTTGGTGACCGAGGCATGAAGTATTATCTTACATTGCTAAATTATATTGAACAGCTTTTTAGTAATCGGAACATGAAAATGTATCCTAGGCTATGAAAAGCTGAAAATACTATAGCATAGCAACCTTTATACAACCTGTATTAACATTAAAAAATGTTGGGGTCTGTAGTCCTGGCCAAAAAATATGTGACAGAATTCCCGAACGGGGTCCTATTGCAAAATTTGAGTTTGGCTTTTTATTTTATTTTATAAAGGTCCCGATTCAGGGCTTTGTAATGGTATATAATACAATACTGTTTGATAAAGTAATGGGAAAGGTATGCTGCTTTAAAAGTTGATAATCTGCTCTACTAAATTCTGAGAAAAGAGGGTCTTCCCAGAGAGCTGGTCATTGTTTACACCCATTCAGTGTAGTTCACACCCTCTTAGGCCTTAACCCCACCCAGCTTTTTAAGTATTCAAATGGGGACACTGGCCTTGTGCTAAACTGGTCTGGTTGGTCTCTGATAAACACATACTATATCAAACCAAATAAAATAAAATAAAATGCAAGTTTTTTCACATGGACTTGATACATCAGGTATAAACAGTACACTGAAAGGTAAGGTAGCTTAGCAGCAGGATTTATAATAAGTAGCAGCAGCAATGTAAGTGCAGATAGTTGGAGTGCAGGTGGACAGCCACTGAGCCATTATAGGTTTATAGATTAGGCATAATCACACACACCTGAATGAATGACCTGTCAATCAGGTATCTTATTATCAAACTAAGTGACTTGCTCACTTTTGTGAGGACATAATAGCTAAGCATAATCACACACACCTGGATGAATGACCGGTCAATCAGGTAGCTTATTATCAAACTAAGTGACTTGCTCAGTTTTGTGAAGACTATGCAAACAAAATAGCTAAGCATAATCACACACAAGCTAGAAACCAGGAAATGTTAGCTAGCTGGTAAGTTAATGTTGTTACCTAGCTAGCTAACGTTAACATTACCATCAGTTACTGTGCAAACATAATAGCTAAGCATAATTACACACAAGCTAGAAACCAGGAAATGTTAGCTAGCTGGTAAGTTAATGTTGTTACCTAGCTAGCTAACGTTAACAGTAACATCAGTAGCTATAGCTAGATAACTAGCAATACAAACGACATTGACAACTTTCTGAAAAGGAACTATCTGTAGCTAGTTAGCGAACGTTACACTTACCAGTATACATGTATGAATGTTTCACGGCACACTGAAATAATTATATATCCTCTGATTACATACAAAGACCTTTGTTGTTTGCGTTTAGCTTGTTGACCTTGTTTACAACGCGTCTTTTTGTTATCGTTCACACTGAAGGCGTTCAGTACTCCAAGAATCTATGCATCTTTCATTGTCGCTATCATAACTGCCATGTTTGTCCTTTTCTTGTAAATGTAATCCATGGACAGTTGTTTTTTACAAGAGGAGGTAGCGTTTTCTTTCCACCATTGGCACTGCTATGAAATGCTTCAATTTTGCCTGAACGTTTTGAACAGTATCAAAGTCTAGGATTTCCTCATCGTCAACCGATTCATCTTCTGAGTCGTGGCATCATTGTACTCCAGAAAGTAGTATCTCACAACTTCAGATTTCTTGATAACACCAGCAAAATTCAGGGCAGCAATGTGAGTCACAGCTGTAGCAATACGATCGCAGTTGTCCATTTTTGAAAATCCCGGGATCACAATGATTTACTGACCAAGCAGTCACGTTATGACAAAAGCCGGTTACTTGATAGACCAATCAGAACTCAGTATGTCAGCGTATCCAACCCCTTCATTATCTCAGCCAATGAAAGGAAAAGTCCTGTATTTTCCGCTGGTTAAACAAGTGTTTTAGTTTTAAATTGTATTCGTATTTACACTTCGCATACTACTTTGTCATTAAGTCACATGAAAGTTCACATCTTCAAGAAGGCATTTCTGCAAAAAAGACAAAATGTCACAGAACTTGTTTTTCTTCTTAAAAACGGCTCTCCTGAAAAGTACTGACATACGACATGCGCCCACGTTCAGGAATTCTGTCACATATTTACACTGATCCCTGATACAATCCCTCTAGTGAAGGTGGTGGGAGCAGCATGTTTTGGGGATGCTTCTCAGTGGCATGGACTGGGAGACTGGTCTGGTAGGACTGAAGGAAGGGTGAACAGACCAAAATACAGAGGTCCTTGAAAGGAAATTGATCCAGTGCTCACCGGACCTCAGACTGGGTGAAGATTCATGTTTCTGCACGAAAACGACCCTGCCTGTGCATAACCTTGAGTGGCCTTGCCAAAGACCAGACATGAACCCCATTGAACATCTGTAATTCTTTGTCACTGTTGGGTATTGTGTGTCGATTGATGGCATTTTTTTCAGTCCATTATCAATGAAGTCCAAAACATAAGAACATGTGGAGAAAGACCACCTATTCATCCTTATGTATAGCACACCTTCTGAAGCATAGATGTGGCCTTAACAGGGAGAGTGAAATCATAGATATGGCAGCAGGGTTAGATAAGCAGTGTTTTGGCATCTGTGAGTGTCTCTGACAACATAGCGGTGTCTGGGAGAGTGTGTCTGGGGTATCTGTCACTCCTGCTTTCTGGGCTATATAGTCTGTTTTTCTATTTCAGCCAGCTCCATCTGTGGATTTTCTTTTCAGTTGCTGAGTACAACACACCATGATCTTTATTTAGTTTACTGTCATTTCTCAGGCGTTGCTGATAGGAAAGAGAATATTACGTGGCTGCACACCCTCACACACAGGTGAACTAGTGCTTCCTTTGTTGAAGCTCACGCAATATGTGATACATTTATGGATGTTTGGGACAGTAATGGATGCTTTATGCAGTATAGAGGGGAAAGCACAGACACAGCAGTTTGTTGTATTCTATACAATTGCAAAATTGGCTGTTGGGTGCTATAGAATGTTTATCTTTTTAATAATAAATGTAGATTGTACCATTTGATAATCCAGTTATGGAGTGATTCCATTTTCTTATTCAGCTACTGACCTTGGGAAATGCTACTAAAGGAGCTCAGAATTTGTTTCTGGCTAAAGGAGGGACTTAGTTTATGCTAATATGTGACACACACGGGTACATAAGAACAGCACAATAGGCTATGGTAGACATGGATTCAACTGAATACTCACATAAAAATGTAAGAACAGGAGCTGGATTGAGGTAATGACCTTCCTGCTTGGGATTTAAGTTAGAAAGTCATCAGAAATGAAAGAATGTTACAGGTTCCAGCCCATTTGTTGGGCAAATTCTATGATTATTTTAAAATTTTTGTAATGTGTGGATTTTTATAATTTGTGTCAACATATTGTCTTAATGATGTTCATTCGAGGCCGTCTTGCTTTTGTCATTACAGTAGCACAGCTAGGAAGAAATACACCTAATTCATTTTAAGTATAGTAAAAACTATACAGCTCCTTTGAGTGGGTTGAAGAAAACAAAACCGTAAGTACAAACTGACCTTGGTCTAGGTGTGTTTTAATGTAAACCCACTCGATGAGACTCAGAAAGCTGAAAATGTTTTGTATGTATCAGTATTATTATAGGTTTTTATTCCGACTTAATGATAATATGAGCTGGCGATTACAAATTCACAGTATGAAGTTAATGAGAAGTCTGATGAAATGGCCTTTGTTGTAATGTTGTCCTCTAACCAAGGCGATGCGGTGACTGACTTCAGTGCTCTCAGATGTACAGTGCTGTGAAATGTCAATTTCCTCAAACAGTATGGGTCCATTACATTTGCATACAATAGATATCCTTGGAATACCTAACAACACAGTATGTGCGTGTGTGTGTGTGGTGTGTGTGTGTGCGCGTGTGTGCGCGTGTTTGTGTGTGTGTGTGCCTGCATGCCCGTGTGTGCCTGCATGCCCGTGTGTGTGTGTGTGTGTGTGTTTGACTGTAATGGATCACTAAGCAGCTCACACATGCAATGAGTAATGTAACATTGACATGCTCTATCAATGGCTCACATGGTCCACATGTTATGTAATGTCCATAATGCAGGAACACCCACAGACATGTCCCATGGCCAGGCTCAAAGTTGCATTGCTTGTTGCAGGAAAAGCTGTAAAAGCCTAAACGTCTGACTCTAATGAAACATTTGGCAGTACATGACTTTCATACAGAAAGCGTACAGTACATCCCCCCTCTATATCCTCTCACCCAGCTTTGGTCAGCTCAGTCTAGAGTAAATAAGATCTCTGGGGAGCTCTGTCTGTCAGCCCAGCCTTTTCACAACGCCTGCTGGTCCCGGCCAGTCCACGCTACATGGGAAACATTGCCCAGTGCTTTTTATAGTCTTAAGCTATCAGGGTTTTGGACCGCCGCCACTGGATTCTTCCCCGTGTGAATCTTCTGCTCACTGGGCCCTTTGTTCAGGCATGATTCAGCAGAGTAGACTGCTGAATTGTCTGAAAGGTGTTCTAGTAGTTTGTTGAGGAACAATTGTCTAATTTCAACCAACTGTCAGTTTTCTGGTTGCCTGTCAGCTCAGCTTTGCAATGTTGCGTGGAGACATCAGTATTTGAAAGGCAGGCCTAACCCCTCTCTTGGCTTCTGAGGCTCTTTTAACAATAGAACAAATGCGCAATAAAACCTGGCATATTCTGATAAACAATGACATGGCTTGAAACTGAATTGAATTTTACGGAGGTAGACCTTTCTATACTTTCTGATTTCGTTATATCAGATTTTCCAAAACCGGCAATGGTTGTCGATTGGAAAAAAACGTTATAAAACCACAGTGCTTCATGCTGTAGTAATCTTATCTCAGCCATCTGCTTTTATTGTTTGGGCTTCTCTCATGGCTATGATTTGATTTCGGACTTCACTCACCGTTGTCACATCAGAACTCTGTAATATGCTGACAAATGCTGTATCTGGTATCTACACAACTGTAGTGCCAACTTATCTTGTGCATTCAGTCTAGTTGCTGTACACATTCCACCAGAGCTCGTCAGACCTCAATGTGTGTGTTTTTTTGCGCCCACTGCCTGCTTGAAATGCTTTTCCAGGAAAGCAATATTGTCTGAAGTTAGGATGTAGCCTAAAGAAACACCTACGGTTGACTGCTAGTGTACCCTGTCCAGGCTTGGTGGACACTTCCATGTCAGGAGAGGAAGCCAGGTCCAAAGGTGCACAGTTCATAGGTCCCAGTAAGCCCGGGATTACAAGGGAATCTCAAGCATCCAGCGAGGAATTAGCTCTGATAATGTGAGGACAAAGACCAAGATCAAATCTCTATGGGCATGGCAAAGTATATGCCACAGCCGGCAGGCATGCACAGGGGAATTATCTGGGGTTAATCTGGTGCTGTTCTCCTGGCAGAATACTCACGTGAATATTGAATAAAGGATTCAATTTCGGTTGTAAACAAAGGTTTTTTTTTTTTTGTAGTCAGTTATCATCAGTCTGGAAGTCAATAAAGACCGTATACTGGATGTATTTTTTCCGCACTATTCGCAGTGAGAAAAGTCCTTTGGACTAGAATGTATTTACGCTGTCTGATAAACAAATTCCAAGCGTTTCTGTCAGTCTATTTTTAGTTTCTTGCTTTTTTTTCTGAAGCCTTCATTTCACTGAGATTGTCACAGGAGAGTTGGGAGGAGGGGATGAAGGCAGCAGGCATGCCGGCTTGCATAGCTGTCCTTCACTTTCATCTGAATACTCTACAGCATCTGAGGAAATTGCTGCAGACCTCTCCGCCAGCACACCCAGTCTTTATTGCCTCCCCTATACATCCCACTGAAGAGGAGGAAACCTGAGGCATCCAGGCAGTGCATGACAGCATCCCTCCAAATCTGCTCACGTCTTGACATCTCCAAAGCACATTAAAAGACCGAACCTCTGCTTAGAAATGCTCTCTTCAAAGAGAATTCCAAATGTTTGAAAGTACTTTGTCACCTTGTGACAACAACAACAGCCTTATGCCACTGAAGTACTGGGAGCTCTGGAACGTTTTGCCATTAGCTGTGAACAATAGTAGGTGTTGTGTGACTGTCAGTGTGTGCTCAGGGTAAGTCTCGTTGGCTTTTGTGGGGCAGTAAAGGTTCACTTGGTGGGTTTTTGTTGTTTTTGGGGTTCTTGGCTTGTACCCCAGAGGGATTGTACAAAATGTCTCTGTCTCTACCAGTAGGAGAAAAGCGTTCCCATATTAAGATTCTGGCGATATGGCCCAATCCCTTCAGCTCCTAAAGTCCTCATAACACAGAGGCCTGTAAACACAATGAAGCCACATTATGCACAGAGCTTCTTTAATTCATGAGGGTCCCCAGATAAATCTGTTTCCTATAATGGCCCGTGGTGGTCATGTTTTTCCTATGTAAATTAGCCCTGGGCTCTCTCACTCTCTTGGTCTCTCTCTCACACACACCACACACATACCATAGACCCAAAAATGCACGCCCACACACACACACACACACACACACACACTGGTCTAAGTGACAGGGTGGACTTTCTCCCCTAAAGACAACACACTCTCCAAGGCAGCCTGTGTTAGAGTCCTGAGCATTTCCAGGACAGTGTCGGCATGTCAGACATTTCATTTCAGTGCCAGTGTACAGTTCCCCACTATCATGCCCATCCATTCCATTTATCCCAGAGCACTCTCCGCCGCGTCCCACACAGGCAGAAGTTGCGGTTTTCGAGGGAGATGCAAAGGGAGAGTGTGGGGACCAGCTTTGGGACGCTAACAATGACGACAATCCATCTTTACGCCTCCACATTTGGTTTGGTTGGTTGAATAGTGCAGAAGAAAGACTTTTTAGTCTGTCATCAAGACCATGAAAATGGTTAATGCTTCTCAGATGGTTCATTTACCTTCTTCAACATAAGGTTCAGAGCATGTTGAGACTGGGCACAACCTTTAGTTCCTACACATTGTAATGTTGTTGTTTTTGTGATTTATGATATAATTATTTAATAATAATTAGAGAGAAGAGTTAATACCAGATTACCATTTATCGGCCAAAGTGTTCATCTATATTACATGAGTCTTTATTTAAACATCTACACAAGCAAGGAAGCAATGTACTTGTATGAATGTTCAGATGTCCTTTCAGCAGAAAAGTTTGCTCTTCAATCAGTTTTATTCACACAAAACAATTCATATAGTCTCGCTAATAAAATGAAAATGTAATTCATCACATGCTTCTTGATAAACAGGGGTGGATTTGCCTACTGAAATGCTTATTACAGCACGTTTTCCAAAAGTGCAAAGTTAAACAGAGAGTATAAGATACTACAAAGTATTAGAAAGGTACAGTAACATAAATACGCACAAATGAATAACAAAACGCTATAACAGGTGACAATAGGTTGTAGTGACTCAGGTGACTAGGCAACAGGATAGATATTTAACAGTAGCAACAGAGTATGCACTGTGTATAAAAGTTTCTTTGCCTATGCGTACAGTGACAGTACCAAACAAAAACCAAACAATGACAAACAGCAGGTACGATGGTAGTTCGTTCTTTATAGAAAAGGTAGCGGCTCCTCGCGGTCAGCGACAGCAGACAGAACAATACTCGGTGAGGTGCAGGTGAAACAGTGGCAAACATACAGACGACATGATTAGTGGTGTGCTGCAGATGTGTCCATGGGGGACGCGGCTGCCATTGATCTCCAGCCGGTGTTTAGTACACCGCTGCCATCAATCTCCAGCCGGTGTTTAGTACACCGCTGCCATTGATCTCCAGCCGGTGTTTAGTACACCGCTGCCATCAATCTCCAGCCGGTGTTTAGTACACCGCTGCCATCAATCTCCACCCGGTGTTTAGTACACCGCTGCCATCAATCTCTAGCCGGTGTTTAGTACACCGCTGCCATCAATCTCTAGCCGGTGTTTAGTATACCGGCGAGGCCCACGCGGGGCACCTGTTACAAGACATCCTGGATGGCAGGACTTTGGTCTCTGTTTTGAGCTGTTATTTCACACCACTCTATGAAGCGCTTTGCAATTGGCCCATGACAAATATTTTCAGCATCCTGAGGGGGAAGAGGCACTGACGTGCTCTCTTCACTACTGTATGTGTGAATGGACCATGATAATGTCCCAGTAATGGGTAAACAGATGGTTTTAATGTGTAAACACGCCTGAACTAGTGCTACAAAGTTGATAATGAAAACAATTCTTCTCGATTTGTAAGGTCTATTTGGGATGCAGCATAAAATAATAAAGATTGAAAATAACAGTGTCTGCTTTTCAGAGAGTTTGTGTTAGTCCATCTCAGCTGAGTTTGGATTGAGTCATGGTTCATCTGGAGCCTTGAGATGCACGTTAACGTGATGTTGGCACCACCGATCCGCTGGTCTGCTTACAGTACATGTGGAATTTGTTTACGGTCAAGCAGCTCCTGATGCCTAAACATTTTGCTCTTACTGATGGATCATGTGTGTCAGAGTTTGCAAGTTGGTATATTTCTTCACAATAGAGACTTTGGAGAAGATGCATCCTCAGTCAATCTATTTATTTGAATAGTGATGTTGTATGTGTACTTCAATTAAAGTTGCCTGCTATAACATCCCCAGTGACGTTTTACAGTTCCCTGTTTGTCCTTACTAGTCTCTAACTTTTACATGATATTGCCACTGATCAACACAAAAAAGTCCATAATGTGAAAGTGAAAAATATAATCTGCAAATTGTTCAAAATGTGTTGCTAATATAAAGCAGAAAATAATTTATGGCAACCCTTTGCTATGACCCACCTGAATTAATTGTGGTGCAACCAAAAACTATTGTACTTACTTAAATGGAGTACTCCTGCTGTATGTGCAGTCAAGGTGTTGCACATGATTTCAGGTTAGACATAAACACACTTGTCTCTGTGAGGTCCCACTGTTGGTTAGTACAGTTCCTAACAAAAACTACATCATGAAGATGAAGGAACATTCAAAGCAAATCCGGAATAAAGTTCTTCAGTCAGGGCTAGGATAAAAGAACACCTCCAAGGCATTGAATATGTCCTGGAGCACAGTAAAGCCCCTTTCAACAAATGTAGACAATATGGCATGAATGTAAATCTGCCTGGAACAGGCCATCCTCAGAAACTGGGTATCTAGGCAAGAAGGACACCAGGGAGGACTATGGCAAGTCAAAAGGAGTTACAGTCTTACACGGCTGAGGTGGGAGACAGTAAGCACACTGCAACAATAGCCTGGGTGTTTCACAAAAGAGACCTTTATGGGAGGGTGACATAAATAAAGCTGTTGAAAAAAAGCTCAAACTAAAGCGTGTGAGAGACTTTGAGACCAAGTGGAAGAAGATTCTATGGTGTAATAAGACCACAATAAAGCTTTTTGGCCTTAACACTAGGCACTACATTTGACGAAAGCCTAACACGGCACATCATCCGAAGAACAACCTCACTACCTTGAAGCATGGTAGTGGAAGCTCCATGCTTTGGGGATGCTTTTCTTCATCAAAGCCTAAAATCCTTGTGAAGATAGAGGGAAAAATAAATGCAGCAAGGTACAGAGAGATTACCAAGAAATGGTAAAATCTGCTTGAGGCGAGGGACTTGGGAGATGATTCATCTTCCAGCAGAACAATGATGGCAAACATACAGCCAAAGCCACACTGGAGTGGCTTAAAAACAAAAAGGTCAATGTCCTGGAGTGGCCCAGTCAAAGTCCAGAACTCATTCCAATTGAGAATATGTCAAAAGAGTTGAAAATTGCTCTTCACCAAAGGTCCCCATCCAATTTGACGCCGCTTAAGCAATTTTGCAAAGAAGAATGGGCTAAAATTGCTATGTCCAGATGTGAAAAGCTGGTAGAGACTTATCCATACAGACTCTTGGCTGTAATTGCTGGATAAGGAGCCTCTGCTAAATTGACTGAATGTGGTGAATTCAGTACTTGTTATGCATTTGTAATTAATTTAGAATAATTGGGTGATTATATTCACTTTACATTCTGGACTATTTTGTGTTGATAAAAAAACTTAATGAAAAAAAAACTTATTGAAATCCTTTTTGATTTCATGTTGTAACTCAATAATATGTGGAAAAGTCTAAAGGGGGTGAACACCTTTGATATCACCTGTAACTGCTACAGTATTTCAAGGAAAAACACTTAAAACACATTTTTAAGTAAAACAATTAAATGCTGGAATGTATTTATTAATCAATCAAAGTAGTAATCTACAGATGGAACACTGAGCTGCACAGCTGTGGAACGATGAGCAGCATTCTCACATAGATATCCCTCCATATTTAGTTAGGTTAGGGGTGTGTGGACAGATATTTTGTCGTCTGTGGATCTGTAAGGGCAGTATGCAAATTGGATTCGGTCTACAGTATCTTGGATGATGGCTACAGATGTGAGTTCTAATGGACTGCATTCATTTAGCCAATTTCTATTGGCGATTTTTGGGAAGAGGGACTCTGGTGGTCTGCCTGAAAGGTGTTGGTAGTGCAGACTAGTACAGGGAGAGGTTGATGATGTCAGTGAAAAAACCTCCCTGGTGGCCTTTAAGCCAAACCTTACAAGCTTCTAGCACCAGGTCTAATATGAGCGTACTTCACACTGTAGTGTTGTATTTTGATCTGTTTGTCTTACTACTTGTATTCCCTGGCCAACCTCAGACCGATACTGTGGAAGCGATCTGTTGACGGATGAGTATCTCAAAGAGAGATGAAGTGAGCTGGAGCTAAGCGAGCACTGACTAGAAACACAGGGAAGTGGTTGTTCATTATGTCTGATAGCAGAGGGAGGGAGATAGCTAGAGAGTGGTAACTTCTGGGCTTGTGAAGTGAGCTTTGGCTGCAGACGTACTGAACAAACTCACCTAGCTGACCTAATTGGTGTAGAGCAGTCAGGCCAAATGGAAAAAGCTGATTACACAATGACCTGAGGATAGTGGATGATGGTTGGGCAGGCAGACATAGTGTGTGTGTGTGTGTGTGTGTGTGTGTGTGTGTGTGTGTGTGTGTGTGTGTGTGTGTGTGTGTGTGTGTGGGTCTCTCACTCTCTCTTCCTGGGGTTCAAACAAAAATCACAACATCCAGAATTTAACACTACGTAATGTCATAGAAAATAGATTTCAAATGTCTTTTCACATCATTTATGAAGAGGATGAAAGAGAGCAAGGGTCTTCATGTGGACCCTCAGGCTACAGCGTCACTAATAAAAATGGATACATTTTAAAAAATGGAGGAAGTTAGTCTTGCATTTTTATGAGTTTAAATTAACACTGGTTGGGTGTTTGGTTACTTGAGATTAGGGATGGACAAATTGGATTCTGAGCATTTGGTGTTGGTGGATTGGGACCAGATTGGTGAGAAGCATTGGCAGATAGTCTGCAGAGTGCAAATTATAATATTTTTTTAAAAATGTGAGCGTGAAATTTCAGTGCCTAACTGCAAGTTGAAAGAAATTTGAGGGTTTATCTAGTGTTCCCTTATAATTTTTTTGCTCATCTCACTGGCTGGTTGATTATCTTGGGTTGTTTGTTTGCACAACTGGGTGAGCCACAGCCTAACCGGTTCATGGTTGTTTGATCAGGGCTAGTATGTTCCCAAATGTAAGAGCACTCCCATGGCATTAGCATTACATTGCCTGTGAATTGCTTATTTGAATATATGCCTATGGTAGTTCCCATTGGCTGAGGCAGACAGGTCTTGTAGGGTTCTACATTGACATGTTTGGATTCTTTCACTCCAGAGATTGTGTGTTGTGTCGTTTACTACCTCTCAGATATGTGTCCACACCCACTCCAAATTGCTGCAGAACTTTCACAAATCCTTTACACTTACCTTGGAATGTCCTTGGAGTGTATCTGAACACATTCCAGTACAAATTCATGTTCTTGAAACACTCTAAGTTCCACATTCAATCAGGGCTATTCAGATAGGCATTTAGGATTGGGACAGTTGTTAATAAAAATGTTGTCTGGCATACCTGTCGTCCTATACCTTTTGCAAAGGGACATAATGGGGTCTTTAACCTTCTGTGTTTACTGTCCAGAATGATGCCAATAGCACATCACCGCCCAGGCCACGTATGCTGCTGTTTAATCTCAATACAATGAAAATGCCATTGTTGTATCCCTACGAGGTATCGACAGACACTCTGAGTTCAATACTGTGAATAGGTATCTGCGGGGGAAAAATTTTATCGGTGCATACCTGGATGGCATTCCAGAATGTCTGAAGTGGTCTGAAACTGTGTCTCCCCTGTCATAGGGCTTCCTGTTCCGGACACCTTCACGCTGGAACTAGAATGTTTGCAGAGACGACTGTATCTCAACACACTCTTTTCTTTCACGTCTGTTGTTTGAAGCCTATGATAGCACACTTTCTAGCGGGATACAGTCTGACATCAAGGCTTAGGCAGAGGCAGGCTCTAAATGGCCCGTTTTCTCTCCCTTCCCTTTGTTATTGTAGAGGTGAGTGGAGGGTCACATATTTCATCCATAATTCTCTGTTGTTACTGGCTGTTGTTTGTAGGAAGGCCTCTAGTGTCAGTTACAGATATTATTTGCTAATATTAACAGGACTTCCCACCAAAGGTGTGTATTATTTATAGGTGTAGCTTTAATTGAAAAAGCATTCAAAAGCATTATTTAATTAATGAATATAACCTGCTTTTGATTATTTTTTGTTAACATCTGGTTTTGATGTCGAAACACCATGTTAGGTTCCACCCTGTTAGGAATATGCACAACAGGGTGGAACATGTCCTTAACGGGGTGTAAATCTGGTAAGAAATTATATTAAATAAATTACTAACGTCAGTGTGTATTGCAATTTACATAATATGTTAATGTTGTATTCATGTTTAGACACATTTCATGTTAATTTAAAACTGTTATTGCCCTCACCCTCTTATGCTTCATTTGACCCTGTTAGGTTGATATATCCCAATTATTATATAACAATACTATCAAATGTTATCCATATATTTGTTTTAACTATGCAGAGATTTAATGGTTCAACTAAAACCAGAAATGTTGACCAAATTCTATAGTTATTCCCCCTCATTAGGAAAAAGGGAATGCATAAATAAAGTGCTGGTTCTGAAAATAACTAACATTTTAGTCAATAATCATAGTTTAATAATTATTTGAAGAAAAAAATATGTAAAAAAATAAGGGGACATTTGATGTCTTTGAAAATGTAAATCAAAAGGATTAGATGCAATGTAAACACTCAGATAGTTCCATGTTCCTAACAGAATGGAAATTTCTCACGGTCTCATGTAAACAATCCGCCTACATTTATTAGGTTTTAAGTCTCTGGGTCTGTGTTTTTTTTTCTGATAGTCAAACATGACCTTTCTTTTGATGGCATATAAGAAACATGTCAAATTTAAAAATATCTTTCCTAGCATTTTGGGATCCAAATGGCACCGCATATCAGTAATGACCCCGGTGCATCCCTGTCCTGCTATTAACCAGCCATAAACACATCCTGTCTCCAATCACCACAATAGATATGTTGAAGCCTGACAATGAAGAATGAATATGGTGGAGAAGCAGATCGGCGATTTGATTATATACTGTATATAAAATGGGAATACATTGCAAGCCAAGGGATAGCCTTTGCAACAAGATTAACATAATGAATATGGATCATGCAGCCCAGAAGGTGATTAATATAAATGCTTTGGTATTTTAAGAATGTGTTATAATGAACTCCTCGCTGAATGCTGTCTGAATAGTAAGTTGCCCATACTCCTACACCTGGTGTTTGTTTGTCTTAGCTGTGACACTGGCTTAAAATATAGAATTGCCAGAAAAAACATGCAGTTTTATCAATAACAAGGACACATTTCATATCAGCAATTACATGTGAGCCCCTAGGGAGGGGGGGGGAGTCGGGCATTTCAACAAAACAGGAAGATTGAAAGATTTTTATAAATAGATTTTGTTTTCTCTTGTATAATCATGTCACTGAAAGAAGAGACTAGCATTTTCATGGAGAAGGATTTGACTCAGTTCAGGTTGAGGAACTTTCTGTGAAGATGAAAGAGGAGGTAGCTAAGCCCTCATTCTTGATGTCAGGGAGATACTAATGAACAGCACAACAACCAAAGACCAAAGGATTTTGCTCTTAGCAGTGTAGCATGTTAGCAATTAATGAACAACGGTGTGATAGCCCCAAGGAACGTTCTGCTCAGGTTTATAGGATGTCTCTGCTTCCTTCTCCACCCTTTCCATGCCACTGTCATAGCCCCGTCCTCATAACTTGGGGCTTTGTATTCTGCCATTCCATTGTACCATGCAGCAATACCTGCAGAAATTGATTTTTATTAGTTAGCTGTGGATTCAAATGTATGGAGAAAAAGCTGCAAACTATCACTTTAAACCAAATATCATAGCAGGCCTGTGTTTGGTGAGGTTGTTACCATTGTTACCTTTGCTAGAGATGATTTGTGATGGATTTTTTCCACACGACAAGGGGTGACTTGTGTTCTTGTCACTCATTGTAGTTCAGAGTGCCAATGACTGAATGAGATAATTGTTGTTGGGTGGCTTAGGTAGCTATTACTGTCCTAATAAGCTGAATCAAACATTTACATTTTACATTTAGTCATCTACGTAGAGTTTCAGAGTGGGCTACTACAACCCCTGATACCTGAATATATGTGGATGGTGAAGTATGCGCAAAGGGAGTGTTTTAACAGTTATCACCACACTCTTCACACTCTGCCAATATCAAGGATTCACACATAGTGCTTGGTTCTGTCTCAGTGAGAAGTCCCAAGGACAACAACCTTTTTAAAATAGTTTGTGAAACCATTACCTTGAAACTATTAAGTTACACATTTTTAAAGAAAGGAGCAATAGGTCTAAGAAACAATATGTTTGTATTTACCTGTGACTGCCACCCGTTTCACAGGGTAAATTGAAAGACAATCCGCTTTAGATATATGCAGGGATTTCGAAGAACTTACTGGAAATATGTCAGTGATATCTTTGAGAGAAAAGAGTAGTTGCCAAATAAAAGATTGTACCCTGTTGATCATTCGTCTTTAATTTGCAATCAAATCTTTAAGTGTTTTTTTCTCCAGAGTTGGAATATTCAACTTATCAGGTGGGTATATTTGTCCTTCCAGCTGTGGTAACTATAACCTTTCTTTCTAGATGACTGGAATCAAATGATGCAGCCCTCAAATATTCATTAATTAACACTAGAAATCCCAAGTGGTTTGACTCAAACTTCATTTATTTGAATTTCCTCTGTCCTTTTTAAATTTATTCCCCTGGCTGGCTTCTCCAACAAATGACTTCGTCTAAATTTGGAGAGAAAATGTCCGCCAGTACTGAGTCTGTGCAGGCACACAAGCACTTCATTCCTCTCTGCTCAAGATCACGTCAGCAATCATGTACACCAGAGGACACTACATGTTGGGTCAAGGGCTATTAGTCTCACAGGGCTTCCAATTCAGATATTTTTCCCCAGTTGGTCGTTCGACCAATCACCTCAGATATTTTTTGTGCTGATTTTATTAGTCAAAAAACATTTTAAAAGTTGTGCTGTCTGTGTGAACACAGCCGAAGTAGCCTGATTGTAAATCAGAGGAAAGGCTCAATTTGCCAGTTCCCCAATTTAAACTCACCCCAGCAGTAAAGATTAGGAAGTAATCCATATTATCATCTGAAATATTAACACATTATACTGTACAGTTTGAGATCTTAGTTATTATGGAGATCTGATTCTCTTTCATAATCAGTCCTGAATTTTTCACACATTGTTCTAGTGTCAGTCTTGACTCCCATCGCACCGTATGTCCCGATTTCAGTCTTGTCTTGGTCTCGCCCCTCACTCAGTTTGCTCCGATCTTGCTCCTGACTCATTTTTGGCGGTCTTGAACACAACAATGCATGGAGGTAATGCCTTTTAAATTCTGTATTCTATCAGAATAGATTACAGTAGTAGGCAACTTCACTGTCATTATTGCCATCACCACTGTCTCACTCTCCTCCCGTGCACTAGGGCTTGGAAATGCGAGGGATCTCACGATATGATATAATCACAATACTTAGGTGGTGATACGATATGTATTGTGATTTTCATGATTCTCACAATTCTATGTAATGTGATTCAGTATTGTGAGTTTTTTCGCATCTTTTACCATTTGCAAACAGTTGAGTCATACTTCCAAAGACCAAATTCTGCCAAAAAGTCAAGTCAAAGTCTTTTATTTGTCAAATAACATGCGTCATTCTGAACAATTCAATTCTTGTGAAATAGCACGCAACATCTACGTAGTAATTAAGAATTATATAAAGCAAAAAATAACAGAAAATACAAAATGTACGTAACAATAGTGACTATAAGCAATTTAAAATAATGTAGAAAAGGGAATATAGACAGTATGAATAGAAATCTTAAATATTATAAATACAAGTGTTGTAGTGCCTATGAATGGATACATTAAAATATGCTAAGGTACATAGAAAGTGACCAGAGCATATGTTATATGAAGTGTGATCATGTGATCAATCAGTGTTGCTGGTTGAGGAGCCTTATGGTCTGGGGGTACAAAAAACTGTTTGTGAGTCTGGAAGTGCGTGCTCTGATGCTCCGGTAACATCTACCAGATGGCAGCAGTGTGAACAGACCATAGCCTGGGTGGCTGTTGTCTTTTATGATGTGCCGTGCTTTCTTAAGCCATAGTGTGTGGTAGATGCCTTGCAGGGAATGGAGATGGCAGCTGATGATGCGCTCCACTGACCTCACCACACTCAGGAGGACCTTGCGGTCAGCTGCGCAGTTTTTAATAATAAACAATGAAACCATGAGCCTGTCAATTAAATTTACTGTGAATTTTCCAAGATTTATTTTTGAACAAGTGAATTGTGCCTAAGGTTAATGGTTCATATATATATATATATATATATAGAGAGAGAGAGAGAGAGAGAGAGAGAGAGAGAGAAATATGATTTAAAAGTTGCATGCACAGTTCGAATGGCATTGGCGTCGACCATGTTTTGTAATGGATTCATTCCATCATAAGAGAACATTGCGCCATCTATAGGATTGGAGTAATTACCTCATAGTTATTATACCCGAATAAAAATAATATAACCGCTTTTATTTCAGGGCTAAACTTTTAAAAAATGTTTTAACTTACTGGCCCCAAAAACATTTTTACTGTCACTCCTTCCAAAAGTTGCAATTTATCAGCATCACAACATAACCAAATACTTATACTAAATGTAGTATAAATACCAAATACTAAATACTCGTATGTAACATGTTTAAAATGACTTCTGGATAAAACATAAAGAATATTTTTATATTTCTTTCATCACATTTCTAATTATAGAAATTAATAAAAAGGTAACAGTGAACAAAACATTTGACTTTGAAACAAAACACTAACTCATTCATCCCCTGGGGAACAAGGCGACCGGCTGGTGCGTCTTTAGGTATGCGGTTATAGGTCGTGCAATCACCCAATGGGCATCTGCATTTAAATTCCTGATACGACCAAGGGATTGTCACCCGCTTGGCTGTCATGCAGACTAGGTGCTGTTTGCTATTGGCATGGCTGGTCAGGGACTATTTGCGAAAGTTGTTAGTGCCTTTGTAAAAAACCCTCTTTGGTTCGCTCTAGCCGGCGACTTACGACAGACTACACAGTGCATCTGAGTTCCATCGAAGTAAATTATAACAGGTAAATTATTTTTTGCACTGAGGTAAAAATGTTCGCTTTCATTTGACCTCATAGTTATCCTTCGCTGCTATCTTCTGCACTTGAGTGACTCGCGCAAGTTTTAAATGTTTTATTGTAAAACAATACCAGACAACTACGCATCACATCACTACTCAACTCTTGACTGGCCAACAGCGCATGCAGAACTGCAATGTCATTTTTGCGTGTGCCAGATTACAAAACACCTGGTGTGTGTCGAGTTTATAATGCTATCTTTTTTTTCTATCTCAAATTCTTTTGCAATTTAAAAAATGTTTTTGTTTGTTTTATTAGTCCGACTTCACTTTTTACTGGCCCGGGGCCATCGGGCCATTGTTGTTGTCGAGCCCTGTAATTGCTTGAAAATCCAAACAAAAAATTGATTCTTGGTGACAGAATCTATTTTAAAATCGTCAAAAATAATATTGGGATACAACTCTGTATCGATTTCATCCCCATCCCTACCATACACGCAGCATTGTCATAACACAAACCAATCCCACCGTTATGAAAGTGACGATGTACTGTATCAACCCACAGACATTTAAAATGTGTTACATTATTATTCTAATTCAGTTTTGGGACTGTCAATGACGCATTCCTTGTTGCATTACAAAATGACATTTCATGTTCAAAATCACTGATGTAGACTTAATATATAGCTATGTACTGTAAAGGCTTATATGTGGCTAATGTAATAAATGGCTGATGAATGGTTAACTCATCTGTGATTATATTGATCAAGCATAAAAACATATACTGAATAGAATTGATACATTTCAAAATGAAGCTACCTGAACTACAACTACACAATATTTAGAAAGAAAATATTTTAGGCTGTTGAATACAGAGATCTGGATCCAAATTACATATACACCTGGAGCCAAATTACTAAAAATACAGATTGGAGATTCATGCCTGTGGACCATTTAGAAAAATCATACAAAACCTATACCTGACACCTTAATAATGCATAATATATTTACAGATAACTACAACTTTAAAGTCTTTAATTCCTGAGAAGTTCTTTTGAGTCTCTGTAGTTCCGGCTGGGATTGAATGGGTTAGATGAAACAACATGTATGTGTGCTCATTATAACAGAACGTTACAATAAAGTAAAATCAGATGCTGTTTGGATGAAGCTGCACATCACATTTGGCACCGAAATGTGGAGCGTCCGACCTGCACGCATACGTTTCAGCTGAAGCACAACAAGTATGTTGGGCAGTGTGACAAGTCATGTAGTGTGGCCCAGTGTCCAATAGCTCACCCAGGGCGGTCAGCGGGGTCAACATCCTTCCTAGTCAGATGATTCCCTTGACAGGCAGGGGTCCGGAAACTCATTATGAAGCCTGCCTGCCTGCCTGGCCGGGCTGAGTAAAGGCAACTCAGCTGAAGGTCAAAGCAATTACCCCGCACTCAGTTCCTCTCCACTCTCCCCCAACCTCCAGGGGAATGGGAGGGACACGGTTCTTGTGTATGACTAATGGCATGGACGGAACACGCTTGGTGTTTGAATTGTCAAATTGCATCCAAATGGATGTTTGAAGTGTCCGTGGATGGGTCGAAAGATTTGTGGAAAATAGGCTTTAGAATGTTCAAAACTTTAAAGACAAATGTTTATCTTTGTGTAATGTATTTACATTGTTAAGTTATTTAGAAAACATATGGTTAAAGTTTTAGGGAAGCAAACGTTGTTTTAAAAATGTGTCTTGTGTAAATCGTCATCCCATAATGATGCACAAATATATTTATAATCTCACAGCACTATCATACCGAATGTGCAATATTATTTTATTTTGGCTGGTGTAATGTAATTGATTCATATCCCAAACTAATTAATGCTTGTCTGGTTACTACAGGACACAGACAAAAGAGTCAGTCTGAGACATATGACCATGTAATGAAGAACACTGCAGGCATCAGTCTGAAATATACAGCTCTGGAAAAAGTTAAGAGACCACACCTAATTTTTCTTAAATCAGCATCTCTACATGTATGGCAGTCATTCCATTCCAGTGTCTGTTAAATTCTAACACAGGCACACCTCATTTTACTTAATGAGGTACTGATTGGGTGATTACCTGAATCAAATCTAATTTAATGAGGAAAAGTATAAAAACCACTGCTGTGGTCATCACTATCCTCTTGCAATAGGACCAGTTGGATGGCAAAAACAGTGCAAATAGTACCTCAAAGGTAATTTGAATAAAAAATAGCTATTCAGCATGACAAAAGAGTTAAAAAGAAAGGCTTTGAGTGAGGAAAAGGTTTCAATTCTGGCTTTACTGGCTGAGGGATACAGTGAGCATCAGGTTGCTTCCATCCTGAAAATGTCAAAGACAGCGGTTCATAAGAACAAGGTCAAGCAACAGACATTGGGGACAACAAATCTACAGACTGGCGGAGGGCAAAAACATCTGTCCACTGACCGAGATGACCGTCAACTCCTTCGAATGTTACTCAATAGCCGTGGGATGACATCAAGTGACCTGCAAAAAGAATGGCAAACAGCAGCTGGGGTGAAGTGCAGGGCGAGGACAGTTCCAAACATGTTCCTAGGGGCAGGGCTGAAGTTGTGAAAAGCTAGAAAAAAGCCCTTCATCAATGAGAAGCAAAGAAGAGCCAGGCTGAAGTTTGCAAAAGACCATAAGGATTGGACCGCAGAGGAATGGAGTAAGGTCATCTTCTCTGACGAGTCAAATTTTCAGCTTTGCCAAACACCTGGTCATCAGATGGTTAGATGGAGACCTGGAGAGGCCTACAAGCCACAGTGTCTCGTACCCACTGTGAAATTTGGTGGAGGATCGGTGATGATCTGGGGATGCTTCAGGAAAGCTGGAATCGGGCAGATTTGTCTTTGTGAAGGACACATGAATCAAGCCAAGTACAAGGTTATCCTGCTTCCTTCTGCTCTGAAAATGTTCCCCAACTCTGAGAATTGTTTTTTCCAGCAGGACAATGCTCCGTGCCACACAGCCAGGTCAATCAAGGTGTGGATGGAGGACCACAAGATCAAGACCCTGTCATGGCCAGCCCAATCTCCAGACCTGAACCCCATTGAAAACATCTGGAATTTGATCAAGAGGAAGATGGATGGTCACAAGCCATCAAACAAAGCCGAGCTACTTGAATTTTTGTCACCCAACAGCGATGTGACAGACTGGTGGAGAGCATGCCAAGACGCATGAAAGCTGTGATTAAAAATCAGGGTTATTCCACCAAATATTGATTTCTGAACTCTTCCTAAGTTAAAACATTAGTATTTTGTTGTTGAAAAATGAATATGAATTTGTTTTCTTTGCATTATTTGAGGTC
>JACXGI010013083.1:0-21493 GCA_016801175.1 Esox masquinongy | reverse complement strand
TTTTTTTTTTTTTTTTTTTTTTTTTTTTTTTTTTTTTTTTTTTTTTTTACCATATTTAAGTTTACTATAGCTGTTCTGTGTTGTTGTTTTTTTACCATATTTAACTTTACTATTGCTGTTCTGTGTTGTTGTTTTTTTACCATATTTAACTTTACTATTGCTGTTCTGTGTTATTTTTCTTACCATATTTTGCGGCTTTGGCAGCAGCTGGATTATATCCTGAAATAAAATGTAAATTAATTAAAAAACAAATTCCGCCTGGCAGTAATCAATACTACACTAATGCTTTGATTTACAACTGTTTGTATTCTATCTACGGTGCCTGTCTGGTGAATGTACGGGCTTGGTGTAGTTGCATACTGGTAGATATGGATGTAGGTCATAGATTTCTCTATCACAAAGTATTTTTATTCCTCACCTCCAGGGTAGGCTCCTCCTGCTCCAGGGTAGGCTCCTCCTGCTCCTGGGTAGGCTCCTCCTGCACCAGGCACACCACTTGCACCTCCCAGTCCAGCACCTATGCGGGGGGTGTACCTCAAGAGTTAGTAGTCGAAGTAAGGACTGGCTCAAAAAGCCCATTGTCTGTAGCCCTGCCATAGTGATCATTACCGTATTTAGCAGCTTTAGCCTGAGCCTGGGCCGGGCTAAGAGCTCCTGTCCCTACTCCTGCAGAGAGTGGAGGAACATCAGTTACAGGTCTCAATTCGAAATAATTTAACAGATTGCTTATAAAGTGTATTTAAGTGTTCCTCAAACTCTACCAGTTCCAACGGGGTACCCAGGCTTAGATCCAGGACCTCCTTTCCCCCCTGGAAGGCCAGCTCCACCTCCAAAACCCCCGTAGCCTGAAACAAGGAGTGAACCATTCACTGTTCCATCCTGCTGGTACTACCCACACCCATTATAATGCGCAGCACACACACTACTTAAAACGTTCATATTCTGAAAAGGTTTATGTACCAAATGGAACTTTTCCCCCAGCTCCTCCAGCTTTTGCTCCATAACCACCTGTGGAACCGTGGTGACAATTAAACAGTGTCAGTCTTGTAGAAGTCAAAGACAACATACACTCCCAGAAACGTATATAAATAATTTATTGTTTTTGAACAGACCTTTGGTTTAAATGATTAATTCTGTACAGATGTATTACATTTCCTGCCAGATCCGTCCAACACATAAAACCACAAAATTAAACTATATTCCATTCAACAGGAAATTTTTGTAGTTAAAGATTTTAATTCTCCAAAAATAAAAATAACAACAACAACATTTTAAATTAGATTTTGTTCATCTGAAAGGACTTTCTTAATGACTTTTAAAGCCATTAACCTTAGGTTTGCTAAATATGTTTTTACTTTATTTTGCAAGTTCTTTTGGGTCAGGAATTGAATAAGATATGGGCATTGAATTGAATGTTACATGGCTATTGTAAGATGAGTACTCTAACTACAGGATAAAAGCATCTGCTGGATGACTCAAGTGTCAAATGTAAATACAGTATTGATATTTTTAAGTGTTAAATATTGATGTCACAAATGTATACATTTACAGCTTCTTTTTCCTCTTCAGTTCTACAGCTTCATCAATTCTTGAGCCCAATAGTTCCTACCTGAAACAGTTAGAATTGTAGCATGTGTGGACAGAATTCCTTATCTATTTCAGATAGAAGTGTAGATTTGACTCAACATTATGATCTAGCCGGGTAAAAACTTCAAGGACCATTCACAAAACTAAATGACATCAAACAAGGAGGATTTGTCAGGCCGCTCAGATCTTGGTATCACTCTTTAGTGACCTATAAGAAAGCCAAGACAAAGAAGTGCAGGATCTACTGCATGTGTTTGGCAGCATGAAACGCTTGTCTGTCAGGGACTACATACAGACCATAAGGAAAATACGGACTTTTAACTGACATCGAACTTGTGGTCCCTTATAGGAAATGGGGATGTCAAGCAGCTACCGTAACCCACATACATTATATGACAGGAGCAGTTACAATTATATTGGTTAAGGTTTGGAGCTACCGTATTAACCTTTTCAGATTCTCCTAAAGTGTCTTGTGAGGAAGGTGCTAGAAGGATCGTTCTGATTTAAAGTCTTTAAAGTCTAAAATTACGATGATGTGACTGCTACAACAGATGGTGAAAACTGCAACAACTCAGTTTTGTGAAGGAAAGAAAACACCCTTGAGAATAAGCCCGGACCTTGGCCTCAAAAACAGAACGATTCGATCTGAAGCAGTGGCCAGTTCCAATGATATACCCACCAGATTTGCTAGCTTTGCTAAACAAACCAGCTCCCTAGTTCTATATTAAACCAGTCATGGTCTCCATTGCAACTTTTGCTTTTAAAATAATCTTGAACATGTATGAATAAACTTTAAAGCCACTTTAACCTGCTAGTATACTGTACTTTGTCATGAAATAATGCATCCCGTAGAATGTACTCAAAGGCTACTACAAATGAATATACTGACATGTATTGCATAAATACAATAAATCATAAGCAGTCCTCTGATGACATACCTTGTATTTTGGGTGTTTTCAGTGGGTATCCATGAAACACTCCTGGCTGCATTGATCCCCCATAACCACCCCGAACTGCCCCTCCTGGACCCTGCTGACCTCCACCTGGCACTATAGAAGACACATCTTGTCAGATTGACAGACAGGTGAATGGTAAACAAAAACAATGTGATCTATAGCTATATACTGTACTACTACCGGCCTCGGAATTATGTCATAAACTATGCTATTATATCGTTTACTAGAAGGCTGATTGACTTACATGATTTGGGATAAAGTCCGCTTCCGGTAGCCACCCCGGGCAACACTCCACGACCACCAAACCCTGCAGACATGACCGGGATCACGAATTAGCAAGACAACACCTCCAATCACAGGTTGATCAATGTTATGCTCTTCAAATGTGGTTTGTGTTTACTCTCAGTGGAAGAGCAGATACACACCTTGTCCTGGAACCTGGCCACCTTGGTAAAGTCCAGGAACACCCACTCCTAGAAACAATGAAATTCAAATAAACCAAATGGCCCCCAAAGGCATTTACTGTATCTGACCGGGTAAAAGTGTTGTCACTAACACATGCTCACCTGGGACTCCTCCTTTTGGAGCCTTTCCTTTTCCAGCTCCCGGTCCTAGTCCACCTCCAGGCAGGCCGGTCTGAGGAATAACAGGGACTGAAAGACACGTAGGACAAGACAATATTACAACTACTCATATGAGAGATGCCCCCGTCAATATTGTGACTGCACCGTGTTACACATCAAGGAATAATGATATCATATCACATATTGAGAGGAGATAAGGTTGGACAAGTTGGCATTAATTGAGGTGATTTGTGTGCATGTGTGCGTGTGTGCGTGTGTGTGTGTGTGTGTGTATTTGTGTACGTGTGTATGTATTTGTGTGTGTATGTGTCAGAGTTACCTCCGGCGGGTACCGCAGCTCCTGGCCCTAATCCTCCTCCTCCTAATGTCGTTCCTCCTGTACCTCCTTTGAAAATACACACACCATACAAAGTGTTCCATGAGAGAGCATCAAGAGGGTCCAAATGAGGTTCCTTTCAATGTAATATGTATCACGTCTATCAGTGGCATTCAATTGTATTCAGTGGGACTTCTTTACTTTTGTTATAATACAAAGTTTAATTAAAATAATTCAATTTTGCTGCTTTGAAATTCACCTATACGAAATACATTTTTATTTGAGTTAGTTCAGGAATAAAATGTTGCTTAACAAATCACACAATAACTTCCATAAACTCACTATGGAAAATAACAGGGATTTACCTCAGTTTTTAAATGACTACCCTTTCCTCTGTTCCAAATACATTCAACATCTGTAAGATCACTCTGTCAAGCTGTGAATATCAAGCACAGATTCTACTATAGAAACCAGGGAGCTTTTTAGACGATCTGAAATGCAGTGCATGTTTCTGAGCAGACAGATTACAGTATTAACTTACAGTACTGTGCAAAAGTCTTAGGCACCTGAAAGTCGAACTAAGTCAAACTTATTTGGGTAGTAAGTGTTTTAATAAAAACAAGTAAAGTAACTAGGAAAGCCTAGTTACTTTAGGTCTGCCACTAATAGTCTGGATGAGCACACTGATGCTGTGACATCATACATCAGCTTCTGTGAGGACAGCTGCGTACCAACATGGACCAGGGAGAGTTACAACAATGACAAACCCTGGTTCACAGCAAAACTCAGACAGCTGCGTTTGGAAAAGGAGGAGGTGTTTAGGAGCGGGGACAGAGAAGTTCAGAGGCTAAATACAGCTTTTGAAGGCAGTGAAGGAAGCCAAGTGCCTGTATGGAGAGAAATTAAAACCACAGTTCTCAGCCAACGACCCTGCTTCTGTTTGGAGAGGCCTCTGACAGATTACCAACTACAAGCCTAAATCCGCCCACTCCATTAATGACCTGCGAATTGCCAACGACCTGAAAGAGTTCTACTGCAGATTTAAAAGACAAAAGGGCAGCCCTGACAACATACCTTCTCCCTGTGTGTCCAGTCATCAACACCAGCTCCACACCACCAGGGCCCATACACAATCACCCATCCCAATTAGCCCTCCCCCGTCGAAAAAGAAACACCCATAGCGGATACATCCATAAGCGGACATCTGACCCCTCATTCACACGTAGGCGGTGAAATCGCTTGCTGTTCTGCTAGTGACAACGGGAGGCCGCTGAAATTGTCCCACCTTTGCTGTTTTGACCAATCAGTTACTTACTTTAAGCTGGGAAAAGTAGCCTATTGCGTTCAAGGAAAAAAAGGCGGGCCCAACATAAACAAAACAGAGTAGTAGAGTAATCTCCATTCATTAAAATGAAACTCACTAAAAGAAAACGCAAGGGATTTGAGCGGATTTCTCTTGCTACAGCGTACTGGCAATTCAAGAGAACTGTGACAGCCCCGCAGAAACGTGACTTTCAGCTGCCTTCCGTTGTCGCTAGCGGAACTGCAAGCGATTTCACTGCTTATGTGTGAATGAAGGGTCAGACATAAACAGTATGCCATTGAGATACACCAGACCCAATAACACAGACGAGCTGAAGGCCGCTATCAAAGCAACCTGGGCTTCCATAACACCTCAGCAGTGCCACAGGCTGATTGCCTTTATGCCATGCCACACTGATGCAGTAATTCATGCAAAAGGAGCCCCGACCACATATTGAGTGCATAAATTAACATACTTAGGAAACCTTTGCAGGTGTTTTGAGTTAATTAGCTGATTAGAGCTCTTCTCAGGTCAACATTTCTGTATTATACATTTTTTATTCTAATATTTTGGGACACTGGATTTTTGATTTCCATGAGCCGTAATCATCAAGACTGAAACAAAAAAGGCTTGAAATGTTTCACTTTATGTGTAATGAATCTAGAATATATGAAGGTGTCACTTTTTGATTTGAATTACTGAAAAAAATGTACTTTTCCACGATATTCAATTTTTTTTAGATGCACCTATATAAATATAGTTTTACAAGTAACCATTTACTATCAAAATAAATTACTTTCGTTCAACGTTCAGGGGCCTCATGTATCAATCTTGCATACGTTTCTAACTCAATTCTGGCATATGTGGAAATCCTACGATTTGCGTGCTTGCAACATTATTGGGATTTATTGGGATTGGGAATAAACTAAAGTGGTCAGAGATCAATCAAGATGGACACAAGAAAGCGATTTGCTGCACTCATTACCAGTGTCCAAACTACAGGAGGTGGGAAAAGTGTGCCAGATATTTCTCCCATTGACTAGCATATTGCTGGCATCATTGGGGAGATCTGAGTGGTAAATTCCTAGATGGGGACACTGACGTGTCGCTGTGGGAGAGATTTGCCATTAGGCTAATCATAACATTTCAACTTCACATTCAAGAAACATATCAATAAAGACATAAAATCAAAGTGAATTGGTCAAGCCCAGTTCAAGTCATGTGGGCCCAGGACTTAAAGGTGAAGTACGTACGTTTTTTGTATTAACACATCGCTATTCTATTAATCTGGATCGTGGATGAAATCCTACCATATCAGAGGGTCCCAGGCCCGCTTCTGGAAATCCTCTGTATAGCGCCTGCTGCTGTTAAGGAAAAAAGTGGTCGGCACGCAATGGCGTGAAAGATTTTCCAGCGCACTGGAAATGATGTGTTTGACATGTCAAAAAGAGAGCTGAGGCTGAAAAAAATAAGGAAGTGACTATTCTCATTTTGTGGATCAAGCACTGAGGCAATTCAAGTTCAGAATGTAACGGTATCTAAGAAAATATGTTTTAGAAAGCAAATCTGCTAAAAGAAAGGCAGATAGATGCGGTTCGTAAACACAAGTGAACATTGGTGCACCTGCATGCTATTGGGTGGTCTGCGGGTCTGCAGCTGGATGCTATTGGGTGGTCTGCGGGTCTGCAGCTGGATGCTATTGGGTGGTCTGCGGGTCTGCACCTGGATGCTATTGGGTGGTCTGCGGGTCTGCACCTGGATGCTATTGGGTGGTCTGCGGGTCTGCAGCTGGATGCTATTGGGTGGTCTGCGTGTCTGCAGATGGATGCTATTGGGTGGTCTGCGGGTCTGCAGCTGCATGCTATTGGGTGGTCTGCGGGTCTGCAGCTGGATGCTATTGGGTGGTCTGGGTCTGCAGCTGGATGCTATTGGCTTATCCATGGCGATGCTGATGTGACAATTCTTCTGATAAGTAATTCATTTTAATATATAATTAAAAGAATGGCTTGTCAACTCACCAGGTTGGATGAAGAATTTTTTTAGATGAGCTGAATAAAGTGAACAGATAACATGTGGGGCTTCAAGAGTGAACTGACGTCACACCAGCGACAGGTGAGATTTCTGGGAAAATGATGCGGAAATACTTCCTGTTACGTACTTCTGCTTTAACTGTTTGTTTTCGCTACAGAAGAGGTATCTGCAGTGGCATACCAGAGGGGTGTGGTGGGAGTCTGCAGATTAGTCCAGGTAGAATCGAGTGAGGACTTACCGGGTGGTGGCGGTACAGCTGAGGCTGTCTTGCAAACGCAAGAAGAAACAGTAGCGTAGAGAATGTGGCCAAGAAAGTACGTAACATTTCAGAAGTTTTATAGAAGATCAATGACTCTTGGAAAGACCTTGTGTTAAAATTGTTCCATTTCAGTGAAATGCATTTTTTGTTTAGTGCTGCATAACTATAGCCTATAACTTTTATTTTGAGTAGGCCTATTGGCTGTTTTATTCGATTTGTGGTGAATGAGTGCACCTATTTTATGTTCTATTCATTTTCAGTAAATTAATTTTCATTTTGAATGATAGTCCTGTCCTGTCCCCCCTACTCTTCTCCCTGAAAACCAACAGCTGAACCTCCTGTCATCACTCAATCAAGCTCCTGAAGTTTACGGATGACACCACCCTTATCGGTCTTATTTCTGATGGAGATGAGTCCACCTACAGGTGGGAGATTGACCATCTGGTGTGCAGGTGCAGTCAGAACAACTTGGAGCTCAACACCCTAAAGACTGTGGAGATGATAGTGGACTTCAAGAGAAGCCCAGCTGCCCTCCTCCCATCACCCTGGGTGGCTCCCCAGTCAACTCTGTGGAGTCCTTTCACTTTCTGGGCACCACCATCACCCAGGACCTCAAGTGGGACCTGAACATCACCTCGCTTACAAAGAAAGCTCAGCAGAGGATGTACTTCCTGTCAGAGATTATGATGGTGCATTTCTACACCGCCATCAGAGTCCATCCTGACCTCCTCCATCACCGTCCGCTGCAGCCACTGCCTAGGGTAGGGGCAGGCTGCAGCGCATCATCCACTCTGCAGAGAGGGTGATTGGCTGCAATCTGCCGTCTCTACGAGACCAACACACCTCCAGGACGTGGAGGCGAGCGGCAAAGATTGGGGCTGATCCCTCTCACCCTGGAAATGGACTATTCAGAACTCTCCCCTCTGGCAGAAGGTTGACGTCTATCAGGACCAAAACCTCTCACCACAATTTCCTACAGCAGTAGGTCTCATGAACATGCCCCCAGAGCCAAACTGACTATAGCCCACTCCCCACATACACACACAACCCTCAAATGGACAAATCTATAACCCCTACCTACTTACACACACAACCCTCAACTGGACAAATCTTGCACCTTACATATTTTTTTAGTAATTTATTAATGCTCTGTCTACTGTTTTTATGCTCAGTTTAAAGGTTTTATTTGTTTATTATTATTTATTTATTTCTTTTCTATAAATTGTTGCACTGCGGGCCAGAACAAATTCCTTATTTGTTGGGAAACTTACTTGGCAACAAAACTCTTTGTAATTCTGATTCTGATTTCTGAAATATATTGTCAATTTTGTCAAATTACAAGTTGTGAGCCAATATGTGTGATAACGTTGTAGCTCATTCAAAAACACAAAGAACCACTACTTGGTCGTAAAAGTGAGCCTCTTTAATTAAATCGGCATATTGTAATGTATGGTAAAATATGCAAAGTTGAATGTGTTGCTTTACACACATGCACATAGGGCTTTTGTTCATCTTGTTTTCAAACTGTATGGATATGCCCACTGAAAGGGCTACATTTTTGGATCAGCTACAGGCTGTAGGGTTTTGGTACTTCCTACATCCGTAGCCTATAGCCCTTACAATGTTGTAGGAAACAGTTTGCGCATTCCTGCTATTCATATTTCTAATTTCTATTTTTACCACTTGTTTCAGTTGACATTCTTCTACAAGTTTCTCCGAAATAGCAAGAGTATTTCACTGTGGTGCTGTGCATACGCATGGGTTGAAATTTGCGTAGAGATACGCATACTTTCCTGTCAAGTTCAACATTGATGCCAACCTTTGTGTCAAAACTGGCATACGCATGGTTTACGCACATATTTATGCATATGCACGATTGATACCTGAGGCCCCAGGTGCCTAGACTTCTGCACAGTACTGTAAATCTGTTTTAAAATATATTCCAACACTTGTGAATTGCTGTTGGCTGCAAAGATTCCAAACACCTTGACAGAGCTCAAAGAATTTTCGAAAGAACAATGGAAAAGAAAGTGTTTATAGACATACCCAAATAGACTTAAATATTTTGGCTGTCAACATGCTTATGCAACATAACTTGACCTCACTGAAAGTGGATGGTGTGTGGTTTTGTTCTGATCATTACAGTATGCCAATGTTAATCAACATCACAGTGATTAAAGTCAATGCCTAATGCTAATCAACATCACAATGATTAAAGTCAATGGCCAATGCCAATCTGAGCCATTTGTTCAGAGAGGCAGAAGTTGAATCGCAAATGGAAACAGATTCCATTTTGAATGCTCTTCATTTCACTATGGTAAAGTGCTCAAAAGTAGGCTGGAAAAGTGCACTACGTAGGGAAAAGGGTGCCATTTGAGACTAAGTCCAGAATAATGCATGGCATTTGCCTTGGCTCATCAACTGCTTCATATTTTCTGTCTTTGGCCATCCCTTACGCAGGAAATTAGCTGTCAGTTCTGGCTCTTCAGGGTTTGGCAGCTGGATGAAAAGTTTTCATTTATATGAAATGTTTAACCTTCTCTTTCTATCTAAAAATCCAGCAATCCTGCTGTCCAAGGAACAGACATTGCGCACTGCCTCTAGTATGTGGTGGACCAATGAGGGGATTCTGGGAAACAAGGGGAAGGCTGGCAATAGCAAGAATGGTAAAGAATGTTGTTCTGTTCAGTCTTTGGATTGAATGGGGTTGATTTGTTGGAATGCCAAGAAAAGAGTCAAGATAGGGTTGAGAAGCACTGCACAAGAGCTGTATCTATCTGTGACGCAGGGCCTTATCCATTGCCAACCTCACTCTTTGCTGTAATATTTGCCCATGATACCCTTAGTGAAACTCAGGGTGAACAGACTTTCCCGTCTATAAATATAATTTCCTGACAATATTGTTGCTTGAACTATCAAGAAACTATTCCAACCAGTAGATGAAAGTGAAAAACCTAGATGCAATTGATGTATTCTCATGACGTGTTTAAGGGACGGTTCTGCATGCACAGATTACGTCTAGTCCTGGACTTAAAAATCAAGATTAATGGAGATATCCAATTGAGCTAGATTTTTTAGTCCAGGACTAAGCCTATTGTGTGTGTGTAAAACTGGCCCTAAAACTTAATTTTACTGGGTTGTTTTTTAACTTTGATAATCTGCACTACTCACCTAAACCAGGCTGTAATCCACCACCGCCATAGCCTGCAGACACATACACAAACACACAATTGGCTTAGTCCTGGACTAAAAAATCTAGCTCAATTGGATATCTCTGTTAATCTTGATTTTTAAAGCTAAACAAAAAACAATTTGTATTAAAGCTAAACACAAAACAATGAAATCCATAGCAACATTACAGAACTGCAGTAAAAAAATGCACCTTTACAATTCCACAGTCTAAGGCCTTAGCAACTGAAGAAATGTTGGCCCCATGGACAAACAAGACATGGTTCTCCTCTTTGGAGTACAAGTTTGGTTAGAACTGACATTTGGAAACGTGAGGCTGCAGTTACTTTCACATGACGCAAGGTTTGGCCCATACACCAGCTGAGAAACACAAATTTGAGGATCCTTAACCCAGTCAGTAAATCATACTTGCTCCAGGGTCTGTTCCCCTGGCTGCCACCCTACTCTCGGGGCATCTCAGGGAGAGTGGGATATACAAAGTAGGACAAATAGAATTACCCAGCTAATTATTGTTACTAAAGGAACAAAATGTATAGCTCATAAATATTGAAAAAATAAACAGTGTCACTTATAATGCTGGTCCACAGTTGGACAGTAGAAAAAAAAGGTTGTTAGAATCCCTTGTGTCTGTACAGCACCTGGTTGAAGTCCACCTCCAGCACCATAGCCAGGCTTTGGCCCTGCCTTCTGTCCCTGTCCACCTCCAGGGAAGAATCCCCCAACCCCACCGCCATAAGTCACTCCTCCATATGGTGAGCCTGCTCCATAACCAGCTGAAGGGGGAAAGAAAGAGAAGTTATCAGCAGCAGTTATTAATCTAACCCTAACACTTAGGTCCGGTTTTGCAGACACAGATCAAGCTCCCTAATTGCAAAGGAATTATCCCTAATTGCTCTTGACATACTGAAAAGGTGTGTCCGCTAAATTGTTGTAAAATGTATTAGAACTAGGACAAAGGGTGAGCTCTACTGGTGCTCCAAGAAACTTGTGTTGTTCTGCTGTACCTCCAGGCTTGGCGTAACCTCCTCCTTGAGCGGGTGCTCCAGGACCAGTTCCATATCCTCCTCCTCCAAGACCCCCAACACCTCCAAGACTTCCATAACCTAAGAGAGGATGGGGAGGGAGAGAGAGGGTAGGGTGGATGGTTAGAGTAAGTGAACAGCATTATTTCAAAAAGGATGATATTAACAGCAAGAACTAAGCCCTAGCAGATGTGCAATGCCAGAAGGTGACCACTAGAGGGAGCGCAAAACAGGCTGGTAAAACGTGAGTTAGAAACAGCTTAATCTATAGTGGCCGCCACAGCAACAAGGTTTTGGCACGTGTCAACAGTCTCTATGAAGAGTAAAACTTCTTCCCAAAGGAAGAGAAGAAGGGGGGAACATGGAAACTTAGTCTGCAAGAAAAGCTGTTTTTCACCACCTTTAAATCTTTCACAATCCTAAAAACACCCATTGACCTGTGGCTAAACCCTTACACTCTAATTCGTTCAGTTACAGACAGAATGATAAAAACAGCCATCCCAAAAACCTCCACCATCACATTACACGGCAACTAATGGTGACATAAGATTGGAGACACCCGCCAATGACATTTACAAATGAAGATACCTAGGGAGATATTTTATGTACTTTAGTACATAATTCAGAGATTAAACATGGCCAAAACATGATTGAATACTGTAATGGTAACCAATGGGGTGGAAGGTAACTTTAAAGCAGTGGAAATGACATGCACTTTTCAGGTTTCACAGTAAAATCTCAAACAAAAGACACTAGTTCAAGACAACGCAGGCTTCAACTACTTGAACTTATACCACCCCTGTTTAGTGGATACGGGCGCACACGTTTGATCGTTAGCTGAACCACATCCGTGAATATGTGCAACTATGAAGGACCTCAGCGTGTCTGTTGCAACTGCCACAAACAGAGTGCTCCTGGACCAGCAGTAGACAAGTAATCAAACGTTTGTGGAGATCTATTAATTCTGGTAGCAATATTGGTGAGTGGATGGATTTACCGTGAAATGCTGTATGTACTTTGAATTTGAAACACGTTCAGTGTGACATTTCATAAGTTATAGGCTAATCCACAGAATCTATTTACAACATACCTGGTGTTTCTACGAATGCTTCTGTTAGGCCTACGGTATCACATCCTTTTACTTTGGAGAGACTGATAATGAATTTTGGTTGCTAGTACAGAGCAGTGTATATGTTTAGAGTACAAAAAGCATGTAAAATAAATTTTTCCCAGCACCTTTCCATTGTGTGTACATGGTTGAATCCAAGAAAAAGCCAGATTTACAGCAGCTGCATAATTAGGCGCTTTAACTTCACGTCAGTGTCGCAGCTAAGAGTCCATCCACTCCTTATCACTTTCCACAAAACCTTCTCAAAACTGCAACATAGTCTTACTTTGAAGGAGTATATCATGAGTAAGTTCATTTGTACTTGTTTTGAGTAAGTACCTGTTATGTTTTTATTTGTAAAAATGACAGTAGAAGTAGGCTACAAATTAATCAAAGCCCTACACATTTCTATTTTGTTAGAGGGCAATTAATGAGCCAGATCGCTATTTAAGGACAATTACACTGAAAAACGTTATTTTATTCTGATGTGACTATGGGAGATGTGAATCATTGATGTGAATCAGATGTGAATCATTGAAATGGATTCCCATCTCCCATATTGTTTTTGGTCCATAACTGTAATAATCACAGAGAAAACCCTACAAAAATAGTCCTAACAGGTAAAATACACATGAGAAAACTGATTTTAAAAAAAATTTCAACTGAATTTTGGGGAAAAATATGTAACTACCCTTTTGAGTATTTTATGAACCCCAAATTGACCAGGTATGTTGATAGAAAACTTAGTGCAGTACTTTCTACTGTACACTAGGGATCTAGGGAAAAGATGCCAGGAAATAAAGAAGAATGTTCCCAATTAAAAGCACAAAGAAAGAGAGTCTCGCAATGTTTAATTTTTTTAAAAGTAGCTTTCATGCCTGAAAAGTTTGGAGACCCCTGAATGTGTCGGACCATTAACCAAAAGGTTTGAATCCCAGAGCCGATGATGTTGAAATCAGATGCTCTGTAAAAACATACTGCTCCCCGGGGGGCGTTCCCGCCCCTTACAAAATATCCCCTTTTGCTTCCCCTGATGTCATGACCTGATTATAGTTGATATCAGCAGGCTGCTCCAATTACGGCCCCTTTGAGAGAGGCAGTGCAGTAAACGGTGCCTGCTCAGTGAATCAGTCTAGATACTTAACCAATGAAATGTTAGAAACAAGGAGGTACCTGCCCTGCGCACACATGAGATTTGGATGCCAAAGTGACTGCTTAGTATCACAACCTCCTCCATGACATCCCCCAGCCCTGAGGGGTCTGTAGACGAAGCTGTTACAGGATTGTTAAAGTCTATAATTGATGGATGGGCTTCTGTTTAGTTATACACCCATGGAGAGTAAATTCAGGATATATCTTGTGGCATTCTCTAACATGAGTTTGGAGAGTTATATAAAACCCATAATCTATCAAAGTTATGTGAAGATGAAATAACTCATATGATATACTCAGACCAGTGGCCTGGATTGCCTTGGCCTTAGGTTTGAGGTGCTGTAGTCTGTGACAAGGAGGAGAGAAGGGCCAAATGTGAGGCATCTGAGAAATGAGGGTGGAAAGACGAGAAAGAGGGAGATGATTCTGGAAACGGCCCAGCTGTTTTCAGACACTGGCAGACAGGGGAGAGGAGAGGAGGAATGCAAGGAGAAAGAGAACAAGACACAGGTGTAGGGTTTCATACTCTAGTCAAAATAAAGTCCTTGGCATTCTCACAGCACCATTACACAAGCCAGGCACTAAGCTACATGTCCTTGTGCTAATCCTACGTTCTCCAGACCCCTCCTATCTTACCCTCCACCTCCTGTTGCTCAACTGATGGCAGACAGGCCCCTTAGACACATGGAGGTGATGAGGGGCTGAGAGGAGGCATGACAGACGCTAAGCTAAATGGCCTTGTGCTAATCCACCTCCTTCAAACTCCGTCATTCCCTTGCTCAACCAACAGAAGACAGGTGGAGCTGAAGAGGAGAGAAGGAGGAGGGGGCAGACAGACGCTAATCTGAACGTCCCAGCACTAATCCACCTTCTCCAAATATTCTCCTGCTCTGATCCGCTCAGCCTACAGACATTCTTGGAGGGGATGTGGAGAGGAGGTACGACGGGGTCGGAGAAGTGACACACGGCCATTTGTTAGTCTAAATAGTATACACTCCCTTGGCCTGAGGTTAGACAGCCAGTCAATCTCAGAGCTGTCGTTGTTTTTTATGCCTCTCAGAGGAGATAGGAGAGGACCAGCACAGAGGGCTGGAATGTCTTACTGGCAGATCTCTGTCTGGACGAGGAGCCCGGCCAGCAGGAGGTGTGTGTTTTTGTGTGTGTCTCTCTCTCTCTCTGACTGTGAGACACGCTCCATGCTAAGGGTCGACAGCCACCTGCTACGCAACTCAGAACCCTTTGATCACAGACCAAGGGACGAGAGGCAGACACAACCAGCCCTTCCTGGGAGTTTGTGTGTGTGTGCTTGTGCGTGAGAGAGAGAGAAAGAAATAAAGAGTCAGAACAAGATGGAGAAGCTGAAGGAGATATAAGGTGAGAGAAAGAGAGCAAGATGAATAGAAAATAAAAACAAGAGATGGCAGACTCACAAAAAAATTACTATGAGTCCAGGACTCTTTGTAATAACTGCCAAATGTCTCTATTCATCTAATAAAACAAAGTTAACCTAGGGGGAATAAATAAAGGGTGCCTAAATATCAAACACTATCATGTATACTTACAACAAATGTGCAATGGCTGGAAAACATGATGAACAAGTTCAGGGCAAGGTTGTGTTTACGGAAGGACATTAAACTTTCTAACATTCTTGCCTTCATTAAATGTGTTTTTCTCCCTCAGTTCAATTCCGGGCCATCGCTGAACTCTGTCTACAAAGAGAAATGTCTGTGGTGGTGGATTTGTCTCATGATTAATGACACAGGTGCGTCTCTTGATGCACATCTAACCAAGCCGTTCTGCTTCTTATCAAACTGCCTGCTCAACTAGGATGTTTTCCGCTGGTACACGTGCTGGAGATGAAATAAATATCCCTGTCCTCAGTGTGGCAAATCAGATCATTCCTTAATTCTGACGGCCTGAGCCAGTCACTGGATTACCTTGATGGATTGTTCACAGATATGCTCAGTCTGCTGTCCCCACAGGCATCTGGATGTCCACCATTACACCAGTTCCCAAGAAGGACAATGTTAATGAATTAGACATAATTGTCAGTATGGTCACTCGCCTCTGTCATTGTCTCATTTTTTTAATAGGCTATTCAAGGACTATATTACCATAGTCCTGACTCTCCAGACCCGTGAAATGCCTCAGTAGCCACACCTACATTTGGTTGCTGTTCAATGCCTCCAAGTCCATAGTGTCCTCCATGATAGAGACGAAGCTGGGGACAATGTGGTGGAACACGTCTCTATGTGACAGGATCAAGGACTTCCTGACTGTCCAACACAATGTGTGGAAAGTGGACAAGAACTCCATTTTAGCAGTGAATTGACTGAGGACCTGTTATCATTTACAGCAACCATTTGTGAGCAGTTAGGTTCAACTGCCTTGCTTAGGGTCAGAAAACCTCCCTTGCCGGCTTAGGGATTTGTGCTAAGAAACTTTAGGTTACTGGCCCAAAAACAAGTTAAACCACGTCAGAGAGCACTATGTGGACACACCAAATGCATTTCATAGATTGTGTGTGGCATCTTCTAATGCCTCTTAAGAGGAAAGTCATCCAAAACAAATAAGATTTTGTTACTGATTTCAGGTCATCCATAGGTAATGTTCATTATTAAAATTCCTGGACAGTTAACTAGTAACTGTAACAGAGAACATTAAGACAGTAACACACCCAACTGTGATCTTCGAGACGTAATGGGGCTGAGCTGCATTCAAAAGCTCTTTGTTTTAGTATAGTATACTAGAACAGGTAGGCCTTTGTCTGAAGCCAATTAGTAGAGTATGTCAGTTCACGCAAACATGCCTGTCTCTGCTTATGTACTGGCACAGCCTGATGGAAGGGAATGTACTGCAAAAAAAACAAACAAGTTTGTTTGTTGTAATAAACCACACACATGGAAACCCAGCAGCAGCAGTGCTGGGAAATGATAAGGTGATTGATACATTTACATTATATCCTTATCCGGAGCGACATACAGATAGTACACTTTAATGCATCATACATCCAATTTTCACCCTCGCTGACTTTCTCTGTCTCTCCTCACTTTGCCTCTCTCCTCTCTCTCTCACCCTACCCCTCTGTCTACCCCCACCCTCTCTCACCCTACCCCTCTGTCTACCCCCACCCTCTCTCACCCTACCCCTCTGTCTACCCCCACCCTCTCTCACCCTACCCCTCTGTCTACCCCCACCCTCTCGAACATCTAGTCAGGTCTGGGTAGATCTGGTCCCAGGGGTTCAGTACATCAGCTTCCTCTCTTCACTCGCTCTACCTCCCTTCTCACCTCTCTCTTCCTCCTTGCCTCACTGTCTCTCTCCCATTCTCTCTAAGCCAGCTGGGGCCGGGAAAAGGCTTAATAAAACAGAGTGGAGAATTCCATGGCACGGGAACTGATGGCAGGCACAGCAACAGCAGAGAGTGGGACCTCAGAATAGGAGCTTAGGAACTCCGGAATCAGATTGTCCAGGGGAGCTCTGTGACCTCTTCCTCTTGTTTCTGTCTCCAGCAGAGCAGCATGACCTCATGAGGATGACAGGAGTGTGAGTCTGCAGTCACGCCACATTATTGAGGCCAGAGGTTATGTGTGTGGAGCCGAACAAAGCTATTAACCAGGACACCATAGGCTTCTACTTTCCCAGCCCTCTTCCTCTTTTTTTGTAAAAGCATGTTGAGCGGCCCAGTTGCAGCCCAGAATGTGGAAGAATGTGGAGAGATGGGACGGTAGGATAATTAGGCTTAGAATCTGCCATGATCTTAAACCAAAAGGATTAATGGCCTAGTCGGTGGGACGGTCCTGTGATGTCTAGATAAAGTAACAGTCTGTACTGTATGTCAGTCTTTACCTCTCTATTATCCACGATGTCAATATTATGTGAAGTGCAGTCCACCACCATGTCTTTATCTGTGACTGTCAGGAGGACTCCAGTCAGCTTCTCTCCCAGGCCCAGTGTGAATCATAATAGATGTCTCACACTGTCATTCCAGTTGATGGACTCAGTAATCAAATGATCATGACGACGATGATCAAGTCAGCAGCTTTAGGCCTGTTTGGGTACAATGGAAGTCTTGTGTTCAAATAGGACTCTGGAGCTGGATGAGAATGAGAACAGAGTGACGTTGTGTAACAGCAGTGATTCCAGATTGTGTGAGATAATCAGACATGCCATGGACCCCCACTTCTTTCCTGCTCCTCTCTTCTCTTTCACAGTAACCTCCAATGCTCCTTGTGACTTCCAGGTTCTCCAAGCAATCAGTAATGGCCTGTTGTATCTGAGACACATGCTGGACTAATTCACACACACACACACACACACACACACACACACAGATAAACACACACAGACACACTTCCCTTGTGGGTGACAGGCAGCCAACCTCTGTGTCTGCAGTGAATCATTTCTTTTCTGCTTCCTTTCCATGGAATCGTAGACACTGTCAGAGAAAAACAGAACTGTCATGGAGTTTGGGCTTTTCTAAGCAGCGTTGGTTGCGGTTTATGGCTCAGAGCCCTGGGCTATTCTGATGTAGTATTGTCTGTGCCTTCGGGACAACGTCCAGGCCCAAATTATTGGAACAAAACCTGAGAGGGATTGAATTCTTTTGTTTGGCCGATCCAGCCTATTTCCGGCTTTTCCAACAATGTTGAGGGTAATTACTTTCATTTGTATGTGATATGAATTGGTCCTGGGTCTGATTCATGCGGTTAATGGGTACTCTTTGCCGAGCTTGGCTGCAATACATATGCTTGCACACGCAAACCAGCTAAGACACACCCAAACAGATTCGTTTTCACTCAAACACTCCAAGGAAGCAAATAGCACTTTCGAATGGCTTCAATTTACAGGCCATTGTAAAACGATCCATTGCACTTCCAGCGGATTACAGCAATGCCCTGAGGCCAAGCCTAGCTGAGCCCTGCCCGGTAACGTTCAGTCACATACACACACCAACATGTACAATGTACAGTTCCATGTGCAGTCAACGTCAACGCAGCCCCTCTCTAACTGATCCTTCAGTCACTGTCCGTCTTACCATGACAGCGCCTGTCTTATCACATGCTAATTACGCGTGTATTCATGCGAACAAATGGCCGTGCGTGCATTGCTGTTTGGCTCATTCATACAGAGCAGTGCGTGTCATGACATATCCAGCCACTGAGTTTGATTAATGTCATCATTGTTTATGCTGCAATCCATTCAGTACGTCACTCCACTGCTCCAATCCCTTCAAACACAACGCATCTTCTGTTCTGCATTTCTTTAGGCCCCTCTCATTCTTTCTTCAAGGTCCGTGCGAGAGAGAATGAGGGTCTGAAATGATGCAACCCTGGTACGGTTTCAGCGTGGTCCAAGGGAATGCCAAACCACTGACATGCCAGCGCTGAGCCCTATGGTATGATAGTACTTTAACCTCCTAAGACCTGATCTTTGATAATGTATGCATTTTCAATTTCTCCTAGCTATTTGGGATTAGTAGGACCTGATAAGTATAATATCTAAGCATGGCTCAGACAACTGTCCTCTAATAAGGACAATAGGTTTAAGTTAAGCAGAATGAAGTACATGGTGCAGGAAGCCTAAAACAGTGTCCTCATATGCGGACACAGGGTCTCAGGAGGATAGACCCATCCCCAAAACTGACCAACATGTGCACACACATGCACACAGGCAGACGCACACCCACGCAGACATGTATGAACACACACAAACACTCGTCAACCACAAATACCTGCTAATTCCTGTACCTTATTTTATGTTTCAGAGCAACGCGATGGTGTAAATCATGTGAAGGTTTTAAAACAGTAGAGCAAAGGCCAGTGACAGCGGCATGTGAAGTTGGCGACGCGTGTAACACCCCCAGATGGTCCGCACATGCATTTCTCTGCCTGTCTACTGAATAACTTTTTGACAAGTCAGGGTTGACAAACGGTACTTGCATTAAACAGGTCAGTGTGTCCTGAAACACACACACACGCACATATACACACACGCACGCGCTAAATGAACACACATGACTCATTTGAGTTAATGAAGTCTTCCTCAAAAGCATTTGCAGAATTGCAGTTCCTGTTGACAGCCATCTGAAAAGAGACAGCTGAGCTTACTTATTATCAACAAACTAAACAAGAAAACAATCACATCAAGGCGGGACTTTAATGGCTAGGGACTCACACTAATTGAGCGACACAACAGACCAACATATCATGTCCCACAATAGATTATGAGAGAGTTTGTCAGTGTCGAGAGTTATAGGATAACTACATGATGCAACAAGTTTTCCCACATCATTCCTTGGGTGATATTATAGCTATTAGGCAATACATGCTGTCTAGTTAAATTACCTAGTTTAACAATAATTGATTCATACTATTTCAATAATTCCAGGCTGCATGTTCTTCCACTATGACACATTGCCAACAGACGACTCTAGTCTGACAATGACTGTTACTGTGGTCGGTCCAGTGATGATCTAGTTTTATGGACGTTTGGGGAAATGAGAGTGGAGAGATTTCACCAACACTGCATAAACAACAATTAGGCCTCTCTGCCAAATGGACACTGAGAGAACCACTCTCTTCAGTCCAGAGCCATTGGCAGACACTGTGCAACAGAGAGGTTGGGCTCTAGAGTCAGATACACAGGCATGGTGAGAAGAGGGGGAGGGATGGTGTGAGGAGAGGGGGAGGGAGGGATGGTGTGAGGAGAGGGGAGGGAGGGATGGTGTGAGGAGAGGGGAGGGAGGGATGGTGTGAGGAGAGGGGAGGGAGGGATGGTGTGAGGAGAGGGGATACAACATATAGGGAAGAGGGGTGCTTGCTATAGATCCATTGGCAGCGGTGTGTAGAGACACAGGACAGGAGAAGGCTATAGTTCAGAACCTCTGATATGGAGGAGACCTGTTGGAGACCAGGCCAGGAGACACTGACCATAAAGCACTTACAACACAGAGTGTGAGAGAACATGGCCACCAGAAGGAACTCAGCTACATACAAATAACCTAAAGAGACCATCAAATTGGATCCAGATAACGTTATCTTCGCTACCTAGCCCTGACAGAATTTGAACATTGCCGTCTGTCAATGGGCATTTGATAATATCATGATGATGGCAAAGTTGTTTTCAGTGATGATGGCAACATTGTTTTCAGCTTCATATTAGCCTAATTTAACGTTGTTGTATTTCCAAACCACTACAGTGTAATTTAGATGAAATAGTAATCAGCCCCTGTTTAAAGTCATTAGCTCCAGTCTATAGAATGGCATGGCAATGGCACCGCTGAAGTGATGGAGGTGCATAATGAATAGAGTCTTCAGCTTCATCCTTGAGATACATTATTCCTAAAGAAATAGAATTAATAGCCCACAGAATTTTAAGCACATTTTACTGAGACATTCCGAAAGAGAACAACCCCACTGGAGAGATGAACAACAGTAGAAGGACTGGGCAGGGGACAGGATGATGGGAGGCTGAGGTGAATTAAGGTCCTTGATGGGATGTGGTCTGTCCCGGTGCCACCAGAATGTCTCTCAGAAGATGGGCTCATCATTCACCAGTGGGGGCCAACGATATGTCCCCAACAACTCACACATACGCACAAAGACAGACAAACACACACACAAACACACACAGTAACAGTTTGAAGGACAGGTCTGAGCCTGAAAATGATAAACATATGTGCAACAGGAGATGAAGTGTGTATTCCAAATGGCACCCTGTTCCCTTTCTAGCGTACTACCTTTGCCCATTCACAATATGGTAAATAGGGTACCATTTGGAACACAAACAAAGCATCTCCCAGCTTGTCTTCTACTGGCGAACCACTTTCATCTTCAACTCAATTTTGTCTGCCTCACTTTCTTTGTCACGCTTTGAATCCTCTATTTCTCTCTTAATCGCATTGTTGTCTTCTCACCCCTCTCCAACACATCCCACTCCAACATTTCTCCTCTCCAACTCACCCCTCTCCAACACTACCCCCTC
>JACXGI010013082.1:0-21497 GCA_016801175.1 Esox masquinongy | reverse complement strand
TGGACGTTATTACTAGTTTATAAATCAATTTTTCATGAATTCTGTTCAATAGCTCGGACCCAATAAAACGTATATGGAAATAATCAAAGGATATAGCTTCAGAGAGAAGAGCTCTACCAAGAACATCCTTTAGATTGTCTATTTTTCAATTTGGACGTTATTACTAGTTTATAAACCAATTTTTCATGAATTCTGTTCAATAGCTCGGACCCAATAAACCTTATATGGACATAGTCTACTGATATAGCTTCGGGGAAACCTGCTCTACCATCAACATCCTTTAGATTGTCTATTTTTCAATTTGGACGTTATTACTAGTTTATAAATCAATTTTTCATGAATTCTGTTCAATAGCTCGGACCCAATAAAACTTATGAGGAAATAATCTACTGATATAGCTTCAGGGAGAACTGATCTACCATCAGCATCCTTTAGATTGTCTATTTTTCCATTTTGGACATTATTACTAGTTTATAAATCAATTTTTCATGAATTCTGTTCAATAGCTCGGACCCAATAAAACTTATGTGGAAATTATTTACTGATGTAGCTTCAGGGAGACCTGCTCTACCATCAACATCCTTTAGATTGTCTATTTTTCTATTTTGGACATTATTATTAGTTTATAAGCACGTTTTCATGAATTCTGTTCAATAGCTCGGACCCAATAAAACTTATATGGAAATAATCAAAGGATATAGCTTCAAGGAGAAGAGCTCTACCAAGAACATCCTTTAGAGTGTCTATTTTTCAATTTGGACGTTATTACTCGTTTATAAATCAATTTTTCATGCATTCTGTTCAATAGCTCGGACCCAATAAAACTTATGTGGAAATAATCAACTGATGTAGCTTCAGGGAGACCTGCTCTACCATCAGCATTCTTTAGATTGTCTATTTTTCCTTGTTGGACATTATTATTAGTTTATAAAGCAATTTTTCATGAATTCTGTTCAACAGCTCAGGCCCAATAAAAGTTATATGGAAATAGTCTACTGATATAGCTTCAGGGAGACCTGCTCTACCATCAGCATCCTTTAGATTGTCTATTTTTCCATTTTGGACAATATTACTAGTTTATAAAGCACTTTTTCATGAATTCTGTTCGATATCTCGGACCCAATAAAACCTATATAGAAATAATCTACTGAATTAGATTCAGGGAGACCTGCTCTACAATAAACATCTTTTAGATTGTTTATTTTTCCATTTTGGACATTGTTATTAGTTTATAAAGCAATTTTTCATGAATTCTGTTCAATAGCTTGGACCCAATAAAGCCTATATTGAAATAATCAAGTGATTAACTTCAGGGACACCTGATTTACCATTAATATCCTTTAGATTGTCTATTTTCCATTTTGGGCATTATTACAGGTTTATAAAGCAATATTACATGAATAATGTTCAATAGCTCAGACCCAATAAAAAGTATGTGGAAGTAATCTACTTATTTAGCTTCAGGGAGACCTGCTTTACCATCAACATCCTGTAGATTGTCTATTTTTCCATTTTGGACATTATTACTAGTTTATGAAGCAATTTTTCATGATTTATGTTCAATAGCTCGGACCCAATAAAAGTTATACGGAAATAATCTACTGAATTAGATTCAGGGAGACCTGCTCTACAATCAACATCCTTTAGTTTGGCTATTTTTTCAATTTTGGACATTATTAGTAGTTTATAATGCAATTTTTCATGAATTCTGTTCAATACCTCGGACACAATAAAACTTATATGGAAATGATCAACTGATATAGGTTCAGGGAGACCTGCTCTACCATCAACATCCTTTAGTTCGGCTATTTTTCAATTTTGAATCTTTTAAGATTTTTATTGCAATTATCCATAAAATACATTCAAATGCTCAGGCACAATACATTACACATAAGCAACTGATATAGTTTCTGAGACAGTTGCTCTACCGTCTCTCATCCTTTATTGTTTACTAAATTTCTTATTTGTGTTATTGTTAGTGATTATTAATACATTTTCCATCATATATTGTCAAAAACTATGTCCCTGTATATTTTTTCATCCCTTAACCCAAAAGGTTTAGGTTCAGTGTCATCTGCCCTACCATCAACATTATTTTTTTTTCAGTTAACTACGTTTTTATTCTTTTTCATTTGTGTTTGTCCATCAAAAAATTCTACTTTCGTTAATGCAAACTTATTGTGTCATAGAAAAAACAATGCCATTCTATAAAACACACACCAATCATCGCAATTATAAGACTATGAATACACAGTTGACGGGGTTAAAACAATACTTATCATAATCTCTAAATAATCTCCAAAATCTCCAAATAAGGATTATGCCATGAATAAGAAGGAACACAGGTAATGTTAATGGTAGATTTTCACTGGTAATGTTAATGGTAGGTAATGTTAATGGTACATAACACAGGTAATGTTATCTCTTCTGACAACATCAGAGTGTTAGAGGAAAAATAAGAATCCCAGGGGATGGACTAAAGAGAGAAAAACAATGATCTGTAATGAGATTTGTGACATTACTCCAACATCTATTACAATATGACAATGAGGAAGGATGGCCTCAGAGCCCAGCCAAACTTAAAACTTTTCATTGTTGCATCAATTGAACTTTCCAAAAATATTAAACAATTTAAAGTGATCTGACTATACTGTGCTGAATAACTTGTTGAATCAGCACATTAGCACAGGAGGTACAGTACTAGGACATATACTGTTCTTATTGTAGAATTGAGATACACCAGTTGATGATATATTTCGGAGACCAAACATTTAGCCATTGAAAACATGATCATTGAAAACAACCTAAAAGGTTTAGAGAAATAAATGCAAGAAGAAAAATTAGGACAATGTTATTTTTAAAAGTATATAGAGAGTATGAAAATATACTCTGAGATGCATGGTATGTCAAAGTATTTGTCCACGGTCAAACACAACGTAGCATGAATTGAGGTAGAATTTAAAAAAAGTTGTAACTCCTTGTCTATGTGAAAACCTTTTCACTATTGTTTTTTGGGGCACAATTTGAGAGTTGATGAATGCTTTGTGAGTCTATTGAGTGTAATGATTCATTTATATGCCAGATAATACATTGTTGAGTTTATTGTTTAGTTTGGTTGAAATTGGTTAATTTGGGGATTGGAATGGAGGAGGAATTGTGCTGGGCTGAAAGCTGGGATCAGAAACTTGGGCAAGTACAGGGCAACTGCTTGGTCAAAGTCTGAGTTAGTGATGCAGAATAGGAAACTGGGGGCTGGTGCAGGTGATGGGTCAGGATCTGGTTCTGTAGTGTGAAGGAAAGAAAAACTGAGGAGTCAGCTAACACACAAGAAAACACAAGAAATGGCAATCAATGGTAGTACTTCCTTGTAGTCTCTCTGCTCAGGGTGGAGGTGTGGTGATAGGTTCTTCTGTGACTCTTCTGGTGGTTTATTGCTGGTTTCTGTGTTGGTGCTGGGTCTGACAGCTGGTAGTGAAACAGGAAACCAGGATTTGGGAACAAGCATAGCAACAGTGAAGCCCCAGATCCAAAGGTTAAACAACAACCCATTGAAGAGAAGAAATGTATGTGGTGCATTTTGTTGTGTATTTTGTATGTAAGTTACAGGGATTATAGTAAAGTTTTTCCATTTGGAGCCACAAGACAATGGTAATGCTCCTGCCTCCATACACATTAATACACCTAACCGCCAAAGGACCTTTTCATTTAAGGGCATTCTCCACCCTTTAATGATGTTTCTCCACTTACATAATATCCCGAATCTTCTAAAGATATTATTGTGTTGATTCGCAAGACACCAAAATAAAGAAATAAGAGACTGTTCAATGTTTTTGAAAAAAAACATGCCTAACAACGGGCCATTCAAAAATGTGATTTGTTATTGAAATGTTATCAATGCAGTTACCTCTAGATAAAAATAAATTATTTACTATTTTATTATAATAACCTTTGTAAATAGTAAAAAAAAAAAAGAAATAGTAAAGGATGTTGATGGTAGGGTCAATAATCCCAGAAGCAATATGAGTGGTTTCTTTTGAAAATGAACAACATCATTAGGTCAGATATATTGAACATAATTTAGGGAAAAATGCTATAAAACCCTTAATACGTTCCTTTAAAAATTAGTAAAACTAAAAGATGTGCATGGTAGAACAACTGTGCCCAAAGCTATTTAGGTTGTCTACTTTGAAGATATATAAATTGATTATTTCCATAGAAGTTTTATTGGGTCCGAGTTATTGAGCATATTTAATGGAAAAATGCTTTATAAACAAATAATAATGTCAAAAATGGAAAGATTAAAAACTAAAGGATGTTGATGGTAGAGCAGGTCTCCCTGAAGCCATATCAGTTGATTATTTCCATATAAGTTCTATTGCATCCGAGCTATTGAACAGAATTCATGAAAAATTGCTTTATAAACTAGTAATAAAGTCCAAAATGGTAAAATAGCCAAAATAAAGGATGTTGATGGTAGAGCAGCTCTCCCTGAAGCTATATCAGTAGATTATTTCCATATAAGGTTTATTGGGTCTGAGCTATTGAACAGAATTCATGAAAAATTGCTTTATAAACTAGTAATAATGTCAAAAATTGAAAAATAGACAATCTAAAGGATGTTGATGGTAGAGCAGGTCTCCTTGAAGCTATATCAGTTGATTATTTCCATATAAGTTTTATTGGGTCCGAGCTATTGAACAGAATTCATGAAAAATTGCTTTATAAACTAGTAATAATGTCCAAAATAGAAAAATATACAATCTAAAGGATGTTGATGGTAGAGCAGGTCTCCCTGAAGCTAAATCAGTTGATTATTTCCATATAAGTTTCATTGGGTCCGAGCTATTGAACAGAATTCATGAAAAATTGCTTCATAAACTAGTAATAATGTCCAAAATTGAAAAATAGACAATCTACAGGATGTTAATTGTAGAGCACGTCGCCCTGAAGCTAAATCAGTTGGTTATTTCCATATAAATATTATTGGGTCCAAGTTATTGAGCATTTTCGATTGACAAATGCTTTATAGACTATTAATAATGTCCAAAATTTAAATATTGGGAAACTAAAAGATGCTGATGGTAGAGCAGTTGTCCCTGAAGCTATATTGGTTGGTAATTTTGATATGAGCTATTGACATTTACATAAACAACTGACGTTTTTCATCAACATGACCAGATAATGGTGCACTTTTGAGACGGTGCCTAATCCCTCGCATCGTAGGAAAGCAGTTTTTCACGCTCTTTTCGACTCTGAAAGATTAATATGAAACCGAAATGGAAAAAAAACAAGGAGTGTTGCTTGTTCGCTATCGCCAGCAGATTCAGAATATGCAATTGCTGTCTTTCTGGTAGGTTTCGTTGATAAGGTATTGACGTTTAAACTCCGAATCTTGAATATAAAACTAACTTCACCGCAGTATCAGATTAAGCAGCATCTTTTACGCATCACATGAACACTTTCAAAATAAGAGTGGAAGGCTGTTCTATTCACGTACTAGTTTGGGATGGCGATTTATCTCGATGTGGGTGTCGTCTATTCCTCCAATCGTTTTAGGAAACCCAACATATTACATAAACTAATAAGCCCACTTGCCTCTAACCTGTTTAGCGACAGTGTAAGGAAAGTGCATGAAACATCTCGTTGTATACGGGCATTTATCGGCTGGCTCATGTTGCACCGACATGCCAGACAAATAAGGTGATATCGAGTCCTATAGGGAAGAGTACCCTTCTTCAGAAACCTGAGGGTGGATGAAACTTCGACCGGAACGGCAGATATCTTGTTTGTCTCTTTAAAATATGTTTTTTTACGCCAAAAGGAAATCTAATCTGCTATCACTCATTCTACTTCACATTATGTCAGTCTGTTATAATTATTCAACAATCTAAAATAAATGGCTTTATGGATCATTATCAATGCTGAACGAACGTTGTCAAAAACATGAAATGTCCTGGCAAGAATTTTCAATGTTACATGGATTCACAATGAAAAAAACGGAAACATAATTTCATACTTTTTCTCACAATTTAATTATCATTTTTCAAACATATTTTTCACATGAACTATTCTACGTTTAACAAGCAGCTCCCTCTATTTTCTACGGCTTGGCAATGCTTACGCATGTTAATGGCTGTCCGTAAATTCAAGACAAATCTTGTGCAAACGTTCATGTTGATAAATCTTATTTGCGTAGAAATTATTGCATGCATGGTTTATTCACAGGTTTGTGTATACGCACACTTAATTAATCACCCGCCATAACCGTACAGAACTCACAGGTTCTTTAAGATCATTGTTAACTGTAGCCGTTCTGGTCATGGGGTTTACTATTGGTTTGCATCTCGGTGTTCAGTCTGAAGTTCTGCTGGCCTACTCTTCTATGGATGGTAGTATTTCACACATGTAAAACTACCCCCTGGAGTGTTCCTGATCTGATCGACTGTTGTTAGGGTTTTTTCTTCACCATTTAGTGTTTTTCGTATATTCTTTGGTCATTCACTATAGTGGACTACCCAGCAATTTTAACATAGCTGAGCTCACCAGTAATTTATTTTTTCTTAATGTACTCTACCATGCAAAGAAGAAACCATATATAACAAGATCCAGAAATGCAGCCACCTTCTCTTGGCCCAAGCTCATTTTGGATGGACTGAGGCTGACTGAAGTGGAAAACTGTCCTGTGGTCTGACAATTCAAAATTATTTTTAGCAATCATGGCTGAAGTCCTCCAGGCTGAAGAGGAGAAGGACCATCCGGCTTATTATCAGCGCTCAGTTCAACGGCCAGCATCCATGATGGTATGGGGGTGCATTAGTGCACATGGCATGGGGACTTGCACATCTGTGATGTCACCATTAATGCTGAACAATATGTACAGGTTTTGGAGGAACACATGCTGCCATCCAGACAAAGTCTTTTTCTGGGAAGCCTTGCTTATTTCAGCAAGACAATGCCAAACCCCATTCTGCACATATTACAACAGCATGGCTCCGTAGTAAAAGAGTCTGGGTGCTAAACCGGCCTGCCTGCAGTCCAGACCCGTCACCTATTGAAAACTTTTGGCCCATTAGGAAACGGAAAATCTGACAAAGGAGACCCCGAACTGTTGAGCAGCTGCAATTCTCTATCAAACAATGGGAAAACATTTCACTTTCAAAACTATAGCAATTGGTCTCCTCAGTTCCCAAACACTTACAGAGTATTGTTAGAAGAAGAGGTAATGCAACACTGTGGTAAACATGCCCCTGTCCCAACCCTTTTGAAACATGTTGCTGGAATCAAATTCAAAATGGGCATGTATACTTCCCAAAACAATAACATTTCTCAGTTTCAACATTTGATATGTTGATTTTGTACTATTTTCAATTAAATGTATGGATAAATGATTTGCACATCATTGCATTCTGTTTTTATTTGCATTTTATGCAGCGTCCCAACTTTTTTGGAAACGGGGTTGTAATTCATCTGCCTTGCTAGCTTGAGTTGCACCAAAAGCAAATGCAAAGCTATATTAAAGACCAGACGACAGATTTCTTGTGCATGCACTAACGATGAAAGCAAAATCAACTGCCTACAGCAAACAGATATTAATGTAAATACCCTCAAATTTAAGATGACTTTATCCTGATTCAAATACAAATTGCTGAAATACAGAGCTGAAAACCCCCCAAAATGTGTCACTGTCCAAATACTTTTGCAGTTCACTGCACATCATAAAAAAATAAACTCCTGGACGTTTTAAAGGCATTTTGATTGACAGATAATGACATTTTTAAGACATTAGTGCCCAACACATTGCCCTTTGTAGAAAGTGAAATTGGAATTTAGATCTACTGTAGTCACTAGTCTACAATGATGCCAGAGATTGATAACAGATGGCCGTTGAAGGAATTCTTTTTGTATTCTACCCAACTATGATACAATTTATGTGTCTTTTGTTTGGCTGGCATATAGGAAGTTAACAAACCCATGCACCCTCGCTTGCTGTGAGAATTTGGGCTGTAGACATTCCCAGTCAAAAGTTTTTTCTGACTGCAGTGCTGTCTCTGAAAACCAGTTTCGCTGCTTGTTGAGAAATGTCATGTGATTGTTGAGTAGCAGGATAGAAAAGTTTTAAGCAAAAATAACTTGTACTTGTGACCTTTTTGTGGGGCAGGTTATGTATGCTTCCCTACTCTTTCCCATTCCCATATCTAATAATGTTAATTTTTCTTTTCTTAGTTAGGGTGTTTTTTTCCATAGTCTCTGACCCAGAGATGGGCTTGGGCAAGGATTTGGAAGATATAGTGGGTCATCCTTGCGTAATCTGCTACGCTGCTGTTCGCTGACTTGTGGGGTTCCACAGGAAGTGATGGCGGTTGGTTTGATGAATAAGTGGGGGTGGATAGCTGCTTGCCCCCTGACACTGCTTGCAGGTAGGCATGCTGAGCTGTTCCCGATGGAATGGGATAAGCTGTCAGCTGTGTCAGGTGTTCTTGACAGCTGTGCCACCTATCTGTGCTGTCTCCCTCCATATGTCACGGCTCCATCACTCCTAGCCCTGCGCTCCGTCCCTTACCATGCCCTCTATCTGCCCTCTGTTTGATTCCTCTCCACAAGATTTTTGTTTTCAGTGACAGTCAGACCTGCTATTTAAAATACAATGATAGGAAGTCTCATTTTAATGTTGAGGCTATTAAAAACACCAGTCAGACACGGGTCAGACTTTCAACGCTGTTGCACCGCCCCACTGAATTGTTCTTGTTCTCCTTTGTGGTATTTCTTGATTTGGGGACTGCTATCCTTTTATAGATCGTAGCACTTTACCCTGCACATGTGGCTGCTAAAACTTTATATTTTATAAATCACTATTGAGATTTTATACAGAACACACGTATACAATTGAACATTGTTGAATAAACTGAGGAAATCGAATTCTTACCAAGCGTTAAAAAAATTACCATAAATCTGCATGAAATCCAGACCATTTCAAGGTGCATACAATCAGGGCCAGCTCTAGCTTTATGGGGGCCCTTGGCAAAATTTGATTTGGGGCCCCCAGATGTCTCTAGGGGCCAGGGCCCCCCTAGCAGTCAGGGGCCCTAAGCAACCACTTATGTTGTAGTGGCCCTGCATACAATGTAATGTTTAACTTGTTTTTTTGAAATGTAATGTTTAACTTGGTTCTTTTAAACTTGGTTCTTTTAGAGTGCAAATAGGTCAGAATTGTAACGTCCCATGCCAGCTCACACCCTCAAACACGACACCAATCTGGCGAATGTAACTCACATCCTCAAACACAACACCAATCTAGCAAATGCAACTCACCCCTCAGACCACAATCACCGGAATTCTAGTCACCTGTTCACTCACCTGTTGTTCATCAGCCCCACTATTTATTTCCATTCAGACCACATTCTCTTTGTGAGGTATTGTTTTGTAGTTGAGCAGCATTCTATTGTTGAGCTATTTCCGCGTTTTGTGTACCAAATTGGTTTGTCGTCCCTCACTGCCCACTTTTCGGCTGTTCTCTTGTACCTTTGCTTCTGATCTCCTGACATCGACCTACTCCCTGTTCTCATTTACTACGACCATTGTCTTGCTCCTCTTGTACCTTAGCTTCCTCTCGTTGGATGATGTCGGTTTTTGACTCCTGCCTGGTTTTCCTGACTATTCTCCAGGATTTACAATCTGTACCGTTGCCTTCATTAAAACTAGCGCTCTGACCTTAATCCTTATCTGCCTCCTTAGGTTCATCACAGAATACCTCACCTGAGATGGATTCTGCAGAGCTCCTACGACGTCTGACCCAGCAAGAGGAACGTGTTGACGAGGTACTCCAGCTCCTAAGACATGGTGTTTCCAACCCCGAATCAGGGGCTACGGGAGCTTCCTCTGCCCCTCCACCTGTTCCAAGATCCTTCATAGAGGTACCAAAGAAGTATGATGGAACACCAGGGCAATGTCAGGGGTTCCTTCTCCAGTCCTTCCTCTTTCATGTGCACTTCCTTATCTCCCTTTGGTTCTCCAATCATCCAGGCTTAACGACAGGGGCAAGTTTTTAAAGAGGTGTGCGCTGTTTAAAGAGGTGTTTGACCACTCAGTGACTGGACGCAGCATGGGGGATCTCCTTTACGAAATGCAGCAGGGCAAGGGAAAAGCAGCTGATTACACACTGGAATTTCGGACCCTGGCCGCGGGAAGTGGGTGGAGTGATTCAGCTTTACTGACCGTCTATCGCCAGGAGTTGAATCAAGTCCTGCAGTCACAACTAGCCTGCAGAGGTGACACCACAAATCTAAACCAATTCATTCAAATGTCCATTTCCATTGACAACCTTGTTCGAGCATGTAGTCCAACACCTATGCCTAGGCCCCCACGAACCACTCCACCCATCCAGGCAGCACCCCAGCACAATGAAGCAGCACCCATGTCTTTACTGCGACAGAGGGAACCATCTACTAGCCTACTGTGCCTTGAGGCCTCCTCATTGAGGAAATCTACCCATGACACAGGTAGGATTCTCAGTGCTGTTGACCATTACACAGACCCAATTCAGTTTGCCTGCGGTTCTGTGTACCAACCGAGAATCAGTGTCCCTTCTAATAGATCAACTGAGGGTGCCGTTATTGCTCCTAACCCCCCCCCCACGTGTCAACTCCCTGGATGGACAACCCTTGTATTTCAGATAGGTGAATCACCAAATGGCAACTCTGATTTTACAAACAGGTTCACTACACTGCGAGGAGATTCAACTGCGGTTATTAACCTGTCCTAAGGACCCCCTTATACTCCGTCATCCCTGGCTGTGCCTACACGGTCTTGCCATCTGCTGGCAAGAAGGGGAATTGACGGCTTGGAGTCCCTGTTGTTCTCACTGTCAAAAGATTTCCTGTCGGGCTACCTCTACTGAGGACTCCATGTCCACAACCACTGCTGCAATTTCTCCCGAATATCAAGACTTCCAGGATGTCTTCAGCAAAGGCAAGGCTTCAGCTCTACTGCCCCACCGTCCTTAGGGCTGTTCTATCGATCTGCTCCCCAGGGTTTTACCACCAAAGAGTTGCATTTACCCCGTCAATCACCAAAATGGAGGCCATGGATCGATATATCGACGAATCCCTTGATAAGGGGTCTATTCCGACCCTCTAATTCTCCTGCGGCTTCTAGTTTCTTCTTTGTGGGGAAAAATGATGGAGGACTCCGCCCATGCATCGACTACAGGTTCGCTGAATGATCTGACCATTAAGAATTATTTTCCTCTGCCTCTTATCTCGGTCACCTTGGAATAGGTCAGGAACGCCACCATATACACCAAACTAAATCTCCGAAGTGTCTATAATCTCATCAGAATCAAAGAAGGTGACTAGTAGCCTTCATCACCCACAGAGAGCACTACGAATATTTAGTCATGCCCTATGGATTGACTAACACACCTGCTATATTCCAAGCCTTCATGAATGAGATCTTTCAAGACATGTTGAATGGATTTCTAGTGGTGTACATCGACAACATTCTCATTTACTCTGACAATCTTTCTGACCATATCCAGCACCTCAAACAGGTTCTTCAATGTTTACAAGACCTGTACATCAAATGGGAAAAGAGCGTGTTCCACATTACCACTGTGGCCTTCCTTGGTTTTGTCCTGACACCTGGGGGCATATGGACGACAGCAAGGTAACCACGGTAGCCAACTGGCCTCAACCTCGTACCGTTAAGGACCTTCAGCGGTTCCTGGGTTTCATACATAACTACAGTACAGTAACTACAGTACCTCTCACTGCTCTCACATGCCAGAAAATAAAGACTCTCCCTTGGACAGACTCCGCTCAGACTGCATTCAACTAGATTCACCACTACCCCTATCCTCAAACAGACGGATCCCTCTTGCCCATTCGTTGTGGAGGTCAACGCCTCTGAGGTAGGGGTTGAGCAGTTCTGTCTCAAAGACAAGGAGAAACCCCCTAAACTCTTCCTATGTGCCTTCTCCTGTAAGTTGTCTACCGCAGAACGTAATTGCGATGTGGGTGATTGGGAACTATTGGCCATCAAAGAAAGGCTCTTGAAGAATGGAGGCACTGGTTAGAGGGGGCCAGGCATCTCTTCTGGTATTAACAGATCATCGAAATCTAGAATATATACGAGAAGCAAAACGGTTAAACTCCAGACAGGCTTGGTGGGCCTTGTTCTTCACCCAATTTCAATTCCATGTCACCTACCTCCCGTGCAAAAAGAAAGTCAAAGCCGACACGCTGTCTTGGCAGTTTAACCCTCCATCCATCGACATCCCACCTGACACCGTTCTTAACACCTGCATCATTGCTCCCATCTGATGGGAATTCATGGATGCCATCCAGGAGGCCTTGACCACTGATCCTGCTCCAGTGGCTACTGTACATGTACACTGCCCGGGAAAACGTATGTGCCTGCCACGATACATCCTCAATTGCTCCAGTGGAACCACACGTCTTTCAGTTCCGGACACCCTGGTATCACACGAACACTGAACTGCTATCCCACCGGTTCTGGTGGTCTTCCCTCAGATGACGTCCGCGACTTCGTTTTATCATGTCTGGTATGTGTCCAATCCAAGACACCCTGACACACACGTGTAGTCAAACTCGAGTCCCTTCCTGTGCCACACCGGCCATGGTCCCATATAGCCATGGACTTCATCACTGACCTCCCTGATTCCGCTGGACATACCACTGTCTTAGTCATGATTGATCGGTTTTCTAAAATGTTTTGTCTAGTACCTCTTCCCAGGCTTCCTACCACCATGGAAACGGCGGAATGTATCTTCGACTAGGTCTTCCGCTTCTACCGGTTTGCTGAGGAGATCACAATTCACATTTAAAGTCTGCAGGCTTTCTGTGACCATCTGGGGATCACGGTCAATCTCCCACAGCTATCACCCTCAAACCTACGGCCAAACAGAACGGCTCAACCAGGAGGTAAATATCTGCGGTAGTACACCTCTACTAACCAGACGAACTGGAGTTGTTACTTACCATGGGCAGAGTATACCCAGAATTTGCTACTCCACACTTCACTCCATCTGACCCCCTTCCAGTGTGTGTTGGGCTACCAACCTCAGCTGTTCCCTTGGGAGACCGAGCCAAGACACGTTGAAGCAGTCGACGAATGGTTCAGGCGCAGTGGGCTGGTATGTGAGCCCACGTCCATCTCCACCGGGCCGTCCGATCGCAGAAGTTCTTTGCTGACCATCGCCGCCGGCCCACTCCGCTTTTCCAAGTGAGGCAATGTGTGTGACTGTCCACCAGAAATATTCGGTTTCGTCTCCCGTCCAAGAAACTGAGTCCCAGGTATGCTGGTACTTTCAAAATTCTGAGACTCACCTATCGCCTACAGCTCCCTCGGATATATCGGATATCGCCCATGTTTAATGTCACTCCTCAAGTCCGTCCATTACAGCCCTATCCATTAGCCTGTCTCTCGGCGTGGGCGTCCCCCTCCGTTGGACGTTGGGGGCAAACCTGCTGGATTCCAGGCGGCGAGGGGGTCTCCTCCAATACCTGGTGGACTGGGAAGTGTACGGTCCTGAAGAATGCTCCAGGGTTCGGTCCCAGGACATCCTGGATCCTTCTTTGATAGCGGCATTCCATCTGGACTACCCAGACTGCCCTGCGCCCCGGGCAGGCCTCCTGGTCACTCCGTCAGGGCGTCAGGAGCCACCTGTTGGAGGAGGGTACTGTAACATCCCGTGCCAGCTCACACCCTCAAACACAACACCAATCTGGCAAACGCAACTCACCCCTAAGATCACGGTCACTGGAATTCTAGTCACCTGATCACTCACCTGTTGTTCATCAGCCCCACTATTTAGTTCCATTCAGACCATATTTTCTTTGTGAGGTATTGTTTTGTAATCGAGCAGCATTCTAGTCGTTGCGCGATTTCTCCTATTGTTTTGTCAAGTACCGAATTGTTTAGTCCTCCCTCACTGATCACGTTTAGCCTATTCCTCTTCTATCTTTGCTTCTGATATCCTGACATCGGCCTACTGCCTGTTCTCATTTACTATGACTATTGTCTCAGTCCTCTTGTTAGCTTCCTCTCGTTAGATGATCCCGTTATTTCACTCCTGCCTGGTTTTCCAGACGATTCTCCTGGATTTATAATCTGTACCGTTGCCTTCATTAAAATTAGAGCTCTGCGCTTGAATCCTTACCTGCCTCCTGAGATTCATAATAATGATATTGTACTTCAGTTGGCATGTTTTGCCTGGACAGACATTTATTTCCTGTGACTAACTGGGATGATTTGGTGAAGAATGTAAAATGTCCCATTTTAGCTAACTGAGAATGTGTGTTGCAAGGTGGATGGATAAAAGATCTTGGCAATTTATTTCAGACAACGGCAATCTCACTCGAACTTAACAGACCTCCCACCCAATATAATGACACTGACTAAATATAGACATTTGTAAAATGTATGCCAGATAAAATGTTTCGTTCTCCTCTACAGTAGAGCTTAGTGACATCAACTCGATACTTAAAGAATTCCATGGTTAAGGAAACAGACTTGGTTACTTATTTCTAACATCCCCCACTGCTTAGGAGAAACAACTGTATTAATAAACAAATGGCCTAATTACCCTGTAGATAACCTGATGACCTCAGAATGGAGAGCTCATAAGAATGCTGTTACGGTTTCTTCCCATCAGTGTCTATTACTGCAAAGAACTGTAAACGCCTTCTCATAAATAAGCTTCCCATGCTGGATTGTACTGGACCAGCATACCAGTCTTACCACATAACACTATGTAAAGTAAACAGTGAATTCTGTAGTGTCACTTTTGAATAATCTAGTGTTGATCATCACATTGGCGAGACTCTTTAAGACCTTCTTACACATACTGTAAGTCTAAAGATGCCTTTCATATAATCATGGGCTCTGAGGTCCAACCAAAAAGCATCTGAATGTGATTTTTTTTCAGTTACGTACGCAAGCCAAACGACACATACAAAAATTCGTATACAATGTTGTTCTGGACAATCCTTTATGGATGTAAGAATAATATTAAGCGCATTAATGCCTAACAAGTGTAGTAACATAGCGGGGAATGTCAACCACATGGGATATCCCCAGGATCAGTTATCGATCGCATATGGCATAAAGTGTATTCCATATCATCCCACGATGACAAATGTGCCCTTCCATTTTATAATGGAACACTCGCTCACTCTCCATAAACAATGGAACACATATTCCTTAGAGGATATGGACAGGTTAAATTTAGAAAGCAGTGGAAACGTGTGTCCTGATAAGAAAACTAACTCCTATGATGCCTGGGCTTAAGATAGATTGAGACACAATAGGCTCATCATTGTGTATTTGTGTATGATGGCAGGGCACTGTTAGATAAGTCCCTACTACCCTGTATATGGAAAGACTACTGTTGAATGACACATGGCTGTGGCTCAGAATGTCATCAGCCTTCACTGAGACAGATAAAAGTGGTATCATAACACAGTAGAACCGCAATGTCTGCCCACCAGTCGTTTTCCACTCAAAGCGTTATCTCTAATGAGTCATCGTCTTTCAGTGAAAACATAGGAAACAATGGGTTAATTATTAACGGCCATAATTGTCCAATAGCATACCATAACGTCCTGTAAAAACAGATAATTCTATTGGTTTGTAAATAAGTATGAATATGCCACATTTTGGGAAATAAGTGTTCACTGTTGTAATAGGGTGTGCACGGCATCTGGTTGACTCAACAGGAATATGTATGCGATATTAGGCTGACTGTGAGGCATATTGTCCACTGAGGTAGGTCCTCGCCTCCCCAGTCCCTCCCTGAGTTGTTAACAACAGGATCGTGATCACAGTGTAGAAGTGGTTACAGACATATTTTTGTAGTTGTTGTAGTCGCACTAGTAGTTACATTAGTAGCTGCAAACTCTGGCTATTTAATCTCACTTTACTTTCAAAGGAGTGTGGGGGAGTTGACTGCTTTCATTTATAGTGACTGTCTGATGTAAAATGGTTTGAGGCAGAACCACCAGTGTTTTTGGTGATGGATTAGATGGCACACAGACAAAGGACACATCTGTCACAGAGGACCAGGGACATGCTCTGAGGATAGCAGTCAGGATTACAGACTGAGGACTAACGAAACATGTTGACGTAGTTGTGGAGACAGGAAGGACATTACAACTCACAGGGGTAGGAGGACCGTATGTCATCTGAAGACTTTAATGTTATACAAGATCAACAGGGACTTAATTGTAAAAACAACCCGAATATTTCTTTGACACGTTTGTTGATGTCATTTGTTAAAAATCAATGATGTCTTTGGATGGATTTGTGCCTCATGATTAAAACATTGTTTCAAATTCAGGTATTAAACCATTTCATTCCAGCCTGCTTCAGTCTTTTGGGGCAGAAGATTTGGTTGTAGGCCCCCCAGCTCATAGCCAACATTTTATTGGTCACTGAGGAACAGAGAGAAATATTAGGTTTAAAGTTTATTTACTGCAATTGTAAGAATTTCGCCATGGGCTGGAGAAAACATTTTGCATGTTTCAAGCAACATATTTTAAATTATACACAATTTACCATTTGGCAGGGAGAAGTCTTTTGCAGTTAACTGCTGATTTCACAATACACATTTTATGCTGTTTCTCAAACTAGGGTTTGCAACCCCATGTAGGGTTGCCTAATTTAAAAATAGGGTGGTTGAAGAGACTATGAAAAGATGCATTATTTGAGTAACCTCTGGTAGCTGCCAAATGAGTTTGTAATAGATTAAGCAGTGGCTTTCAATCTACAGAATACAACCCTGTTTCCAAAAATTTGGGACGCAGCGTAAAAGTAAAAAACAAATTCCAATGATTTGTAAATCATTTAAGCCCTACATTCAATAGAAAATAGTACAAAGACAACATATCAAATGTTGAAACATTTTATTGTTTCTTGAAAAATATATGCCCACTATGAATTTGATGCCAGCAACATGTTTCAAAAACGTTGGGACGGAGGCAACAAAAGACTGAAAAGTTGCATAATGCTAAAAAACCTAACCTGGTGGAATATCACACAACTAATTAGGTCAATTGGCAACAGGTCAGTAAGATGATTGGGTATTAAAAGATCATTCCAGAGACGCTGAGTCTGTCAGAAGTGAGGATGGGGAGGGGTTCACCACTCGGTGAAAGACTGCGTGGGAATATAGTGCAACAATTTAAGAACAAAATTTCTTAACGTAAAATTTGGAGTTTGGAGATATCATCTACAGTATATAATATAATTCAAAGATTCAGAGAATCCGGAGAAATCTCTATGCAAGGGACAAGGCCAATGAACAATATTGGTTGGCCGTGATCTTTGGGTTCTCAGGTGGCACTGCATTAAAAACAGACACAATTCTTTAGTGGAAATCACTGTATGGTCTCAGGAATACTTCTGAAAATGATTGTCTGTGAACACCATTTGTCGCTGTCTCCTCTTATGCAAGTTAAAGCTCTACCATGCAAAGAAGAAATCAGATATTAACAAGATCCAGAAATGCTGCTGCCTTCTCTTGGCCCGTGCTCATTTAAGATGGACTGAGGCGAAGTGGAAAACTGTCCTGTGGTCTGACGAATGAAAATGTGAAATTATTTTTGGATGCCGCATCCTCCTGACTAAAGAGGAGAGGGACCATCCGGCTTGTTATCAGCGCACAGTTCAAAAGCCAGCATCTGTGATGATATGGGGGTGCATTAGCGCACTTGGCATGGGTGACTTGCACATCTGTGAAGGCACCATCAATGCTGAACTACATTTGTGCTTAAAAGTTTGCATACCCTTGGAGAATTGGTAATATATGTACCATTTGTAAAGAAAACATACATACCCTTCGTTCTTAATACTGTGTATTTTCCCCTTTAGCATCAATGACAGTGTGCAGTCTTTTGTAATAGTTGTCTATAAGGTGCCAAATTCTTGCAGGTGGTATAGCTGCCCATTCGTCTTGTCAAAATGCTTCCAGGTCATGCAAAGTCTTTGGTCGTCTTGCATGAACTGCATGTTTGAGATCTCCCCAGAGTGGCTCAATGATACTAAGGTCAGGAGACTGTGATGGCCCCTCCAGAACCTTCGCCTTTTTCTGCTGTAGCCTCTGGAGGGTCAACTGGGCCTTGTGCTTAGGGTCATTGTCGTGCTGGAAAGTCCTAGAGCGTCCCATGTGCAGCTTTCGTGCAGAAGAATGCAAATTGTCTGCCAGTCTTTTCTGATAACATGCTGCATTCATCTTGCCATCAATTTTCACAAGATTCTCCATGCCTTTAGGGCTCACACCCCCCCAAAACATCAGTGAGCCACCACCATGCTTCACAGTGGGGATGGTATTCTGTTCACTATAGGCCTTGTTGACCTCTCTCCAAACATAGCTCTTATGGTTGTGACCATAAATCTCTATTTTGGTCTCGTCACTCCAAGCAGTGGAGACTGTACAGTGTGCCAGAAGCTATGAAGCGTGTCAAGGTGTTGCCGGGCATATTGTAACCAAGCTTTTTTGTGGCATTGGCAGAGTAAAGGCTTCTTTCTGGCAACTCGACCATGCAGCTAATTTTTGTTCAAGTATTGTCGTATTGTGCTCCTTGAAACAACCACACCGTCTTCTTCCAGAGCAGCCTGTATTTCTTCAGAGGTTACCTGTGGGATTTTCCTTGTATCCCGAACAATTATTCTGGCAGTTTTGGCTGAAATCCTTCTTGGTCTACCTGACCTTGGCTTGGTATCAAGAGATCCCCAAGTTTCCCACTTCTTAATATGTGAATGACCAGTACTGACTGACATTTGCAAGGCTTTGGATATCTTTTTCTATCCTTTTCCATCTTTATAAAGTTCCATTACCTTGTTACACAGGTCTTTTGACAGTTCTTTTCTGCTTCCCATGGCTTAGTATCTAGCCTGCTCAGTGCATCCACGTGAGAGCTAACAAACTCATTGACTATTTATACACAGACACTAACTGCAATTTAAAAAGCCACAGGTGTGGGGAAATTTACCTTTAATTGCCATTTTCTCCTGTGCGTGTCAAGGGTATGCAAACTTTTGATCCGGGCCATTTGGGTGATTTCTGTTATCATTATGATTTAAAAAGCAGCCAAACAACTATGTGATAATAAATGGCTTCATATGATCACTATCCTTAAATAAAATATATTTTTTTGCATGATCAGTCATATTTTCAAAATCAATGCCAAAATGTCAACATTTCTGCCAGGGTATGCAAACTTATGAGCACAACTGTATATACAAGTTTTGGAGCAACATATGCTGCCATCCAGACCACGTCTTTTTGAGAGACAGCCTTGCTTCCCTATGAAAACTATGACAAAAGAGACCCCGAACTGTTGAGTAGCTGAAATCCTTTATCTTGTAAGAATGGGAATACATTTCACTTTCAAAATTACAGCAATTGGTCTCCTCAATTCCCAAACGCTTATGGAATGTTGTTAAAAGAAATGATGCAACACAAGCGGTAAACATACCCCTGTCCCAACTTTTTTGAAACATGTTGCTGGCATCAAATTCTAAATGTTTTTTTTACATGTTTAGGTAGTTGGCCAGACAAACTACTAATCTGACCACTGACATGGCTAATTGTCAGCTGGTGGAATAATTCACAAAAGAAAAACATTGCAAAAGAAAAACATTACACTGAGGCGATTTCGTGATGCGCATGGTCACCAACCCACCCCGATTACATCACTCTAAACGCCCACTCAGCCTCGATCCAACCCTAATACATATGTCCACCAACCTGGTGACAACCGCCTCCTCACTGGTCAACAGATCCTTTCTGCTCCTTTCTTGGAAACCCAGGTTGACAAGCTGTATCCTGGGGCCTCTGGCACATCATGGAACATTGATAGCAAACATTTCTTTTATGAGGCTAGGGTCATTGTTTTAAAATAAGCATTCTGAAGACTAAAATTAGGAGGGTCAAATGTCTGGAAAATGTCAGACAAACACAGAGTGGAAAATTAAAACAATGCGTCTGAGGCTGTGGTATTTGAGTGGTCACCACCCAGAAGTGTGGATGCTGAATGTTACAGTGGGCTGAGGTCTGGTGTGTAGGACTCTGATAGGGTCTGGGCAGTGGCTTTGTTACTTTAATATATCCAGTGATGTGGTTAAGAATATTTAAATATTTACATTGTAGATATTTAGCAGATAGTAATCTTCCAGTTCACATAACACTGGCATAAGGACTGATAGGGGTAGGATTGTGGCCTACAGTATTTAACATACCTAGGACTACGTAAATGGAATGCACAGTAAGCTGGAGGATTAACTACAGTGGATATAAAAGTCTACACACCCCTGTTAAAATGCCAGGTTCTTGTGGTGTAAAAGAATGAGACAAAGATAAATCATGTCAGAATATTTTCCACCTTTAATGTGACCTATAACGTGAACAATTCAATTGAAAAACAAACTGAAATCTTTCAGGGGGAAAAATAAAAAATAAAAAACTAACAATAACCTGGTTGCATAAGTGTGCGCACCCTTAAACTAATACTTTGTTGAAGCACCTTTTGATTTTATTACAGTCTTTTTGGGTAGGAGTCTATTAGCATGGCACATCATGACGTGAAAATATTTGCCCACTCTTCTTTGCAAAAGCGCTCCAAATCTGTCAGATTGCGAGGACATCTCCTGTGCACAGCCCTCTTCAGATCACCCCATAGATGTTCAATTGGATTCAGGTCTGGGCTCTGGCTGGGCCATTCCAAAACGTTAATCTTCTTCTGGTGAGGTCGTTTTTTGTGTCGTTGTCGTGCTGAAAGGTGAACCTCCTCTTCATCTTCAGCTTTCTAATGGACGCCTGAAGGTTTTGTGCCAAAATTGCCTGGTATTTGGAACTGTTCATAATTCCCTCCACCCTGACTAAGGCCCCGGTTCCAGCTGAAGAAAAACAGCCCCAAAGCATGATGCTGCACCCACCATGCTCCATGGTGTTCTTTGGGTGATGTGCAGTGTTGTTTTTGTGCCAAACATACCTTTTGGAATTATGGCCAAAAAGTTCAACCTCGGTTTCATCAGACCAACACACTTTTTTCCCACGTGCTTCTGGGGGACTTAATGTTTGTTTTTGCAAACTTCAGCCAGGCTTGGATGTTTTTCTTTGTAAGAAAAGGCTTCTGTCTTGCCACCCTACCCTATAGCCCATTCATATGAAGAATACGGGAGATTGTTGTCACATGTAGCACACAGCCAGTACTTGCCAGAAATTCCAGCAGTTCCTTTAATGTTGCTGTAGGCCTCTTGGAGGCCTTCCTGACCAGTTTTCTCTCGTCTTTTCATCAATTTTGGAGGGACTTCCAGTTCTTGCTAATGTTTCTGTTGTGCCATATTTTCTCCACTTGATGATGACTGTCTTCACTGTGTTCCATGGTATATCTATTGCTTTGGAAATTATTTTGTACCCTACTCCTGACTGATATCTTTCAACAATGAGATCCCTCTGACGCTTTGGAAGCTTTCTGCGA
>JACXGI010013081.1:0-21497 GCA_016801175.1 Esox masquinongy | reverse complement strand
ACTTTCATCAGAGAACATAACTTTGGACCACTCAGCAGCAGTCCAGTCCAGAGACGCTTCTGACGCTGTGTCTTGTTCAAGAGTGGCTTGACACAAGGAATGCGACAGCTGAAACCCATGTCTTGCATACGGTGGTTCTTGAAGCACTGACTCCAGCTGCAGTCCACTCTTTGTGAATCTCCCCCACATTTTTGAATGAGTTTTGTCTCACAATCCTCTCCAGGGTGCGGTTATCCCTATTGCTTGTACACTTTTTTCTACCACATCTTTTCCTTCGCCTCTCTATTAATGTGCTTGGACACAGAGCTCTGTGAACAGCCAGCCTCTTTAGCAATGACCTTTTGTGTCTTGCCCCCCTTGTGCAAGGTGTCAATGGTCGTCTTTTGGACAGCTGTCAAGTCAGCAGTCTTCCCCATGATTGTGTAACCTACAGAACTAGACTGAGAGACCATTTAAAGGCCTTTGCAGGTGTTTTGAGTTAATTAGCTGATTAGAGTGTGGCACCAGGTGTCTTCAATATTGAACCTTTTCACAATATTCTAACTTTCTGAGATACTGATTTGGGGTTTTCATTAGTTGTCAGTTATAATCATCAAAATTAAAAGAAATAAACACTTGAAATATATCAGTCTGTGTGGAATGAATGTATACATTATGCAAGTTTCACTTTTTGAATGGAATTACTGAAATAAATCAACTTTTTGATGATATTCTAATTATATGACCAGCACCTGTATGTATGTTTGTGTTGTCACTTTTGTGGTGTTTGTGTTGCAGTGTGGTGTCAGGACGTAGAAAGGAGCAAGGAGAGTTCACTGTCATCCATGCTTTGACGGGGTGGATCCCAGAGCTCATCCCTCTACAGTAGGGTCCTCATACACTTCCTTTTTCTCCTCCATTTTTCCTGTTCTGCAGGGTAAGGTGCTTAATGGTGTATGAGTGTGCCAGCGAAATTCCAGAATACCCTGTATTTTGAGGACTGAGTGTACATTTCAAATCTGAAAGGACATTTCACCAAGGTTAGGGACTATTCTTTTCATTTTTTGATTGTAAAGTATTCAAACAGGTAGAGACCAGGGTCTCTTTCAGTTGAGCTCTGTAACTGCAGTGTTACATATTTTACATCAAGAGACACACTTTAGTTTTGCACATCATGCAAAACTAAAGGACCACTGATTTTCGCAGTATGATAAATACAGAATGTCATTAACTTTTGCTGTTGTATCTAAAGGCACTCCATACGTCCTGGTACCTAAATGCTTGGTGCCTGGTGCCTAAAATGGATGCAGTGAGATACTGTTAACGTGAAGACGATACACTGTTTTTTGGGAGGTAGCAGGAGGGTTTTGCTCTCTGCCTCTGCATACCCCCTGGGGACTCTACCCACTAACACTGCGTGTGTGTGTGTGTGTGTGTGTCAGGCTTGGAAATTCGTCATTTTAGTGGCAAGGACATTTGGCCTTTGGTGTCACAAAAATGTGTAGGGCACAAAGGCCACATGCCAGGGGACAAATGCCATTGAGTGAAATAAGAGGATTTGGAGGTTACAAATAAAGAACGTGAATTGCTTAGAAAAAACATGATTTACATAAAAACAAACATTATTCACTTTTTTAATATCATACTTTGAATAATAACTGATATGGTTATTCCACATAAAGTTAAATGATCATGTTTTAATCCTAATGCTAATGAGTATGACCTAAATAAACAAATATAGTGACTTTTGTGCATGGAGCAAGTAATTTTAGTTTTTTAATCTTTCACCACAAACGCTGCCATGTCGAGTGGTGTCAAACCTAACGTTACTATTTGGAGTTCTCAAAAAGCGTTCAGGTGTATTCTCCCACTCTGAGTTCGGAACTTTCCCAGTTGCTCATGAACGCACCTTCCAAAACAGAGAGGTTTGATCACTAGCTTGCCTGCTTACCTGCAAGTAATCCGTTTTTGTGGTTGTTCTCAGTTGCGAACTACAAACAAACTTACGAACAAACTGCTGACCATGACATTTTGACAGTAGCAGGGGCACAAAAGCCATGGTGACTGTAGGGTGTACCATGATTTTTGGGGCATCACGGCCAGAGCGAAGGGCAACGTCGTGAAATTCCTACGCTGGTGTACGTGCTCCCACATAGACACACCCACTCTGCTTGCTTTGTGTGAAAGCTGTATAGGGGCTGAGGGGCTGTGGGATCTCCCATTGTAATTTACTCCAGGTTAAATCTGGTTAGGGATTGCTGAACACACACACATACAGTTATACTTTCAACTTCAGCCGCATCCTCACAAGGGATTTAGATTAAGCAGCCAGCGCAGGAGGAGAAAACAGTCTATTCCTGTCAATGAGTCATAATAAGCATAATGACAACCCAATCGTTCAGTAAGCTTATTTAAAAATGTTGTGCGGGAAGTGGGAAGTGTCCCAATCAAGTCTGTTATTAATTAATATGGAAGGCTTCCAAACCTAAGTAACATTGATCACCACTCACAACATTCATCCGTTTATGCATTCTCTATCACGGCGGCCAATTGACTGGGCTTAACTATATACCAGACAAAAATAACTACTAAATGAGAAGGAAATGCTGTTAGTGCTTTCGTCAGAAAGTGCTTTAGTGGGTCCAAGTGTGGTCCAGAACACTGGGCTGTGTACTGCTGCAACATGAGATTTAGTACGGAACCCTACTCTTTCAGTAAAAACACTTTCACCCACTTTCCCACCTTTGTAATAAAGTATAAAAATGCTCCAAAATTCTGAAATAATAATTATTTAGAGCATGGGACCTGAAGTCACTAATCTTCTGTTCCAATCCAGAACACTTAATTTTATTAGTGAAGCACACAAAACTATTACATCTCCCATTATGTGGAGATTAGTGACATCACAAATGCTTTTACAGTGTCTTGTCTCACCTCTTTAAGGTCGCATTACCTGGACAAGGTGTGGGACTTCCTGAAAGACACCATCCCCAAATTTGAATACACGGAGGAGGAGCCCCTCACCCCGGAATCTTCTGGAGCGATGGAGTCCAGTCTCAATGAGGGCAATAGCAAGTCACCCACTGCAATCAAGACTCTGGAGAAAAGCAAAGGTCTGTCTCTCCAGTTCTGTCCCCCTCCCAACCTGACACAGATAGCAGTTATACTTGCAGGGATTCGTTTACAGCTTTGATTACATAGTGTCTTATAGAGATTCAATTAAGACATTGATTTAATTAGGATCATGTGTATCTGGTCTGTGTTTTCATGGAGTGTTGAGTGTTTGAGTTAATCAACTGACCAACAGATTAAGTGAACGGATTGACCGATCTTTCTGGTGAAGTCTAAATGCCGTGATAGAAGGCACTGCTGTTTTCCCACATACTAATGTATACAAATGTAGGTTTCCATTTAACTACTTAGTCCATTTTTTTGTATTTAGTAAATATGTTTAGTAGTTTTCTAATGATTGTTATGTTGTTTTCAGATTCTGCCAAGAAGAAAGTGAAAGATGTGTATGAAGATCGAAAATCATCTCCCCCCAACACTGTCCAGCCCAACATTACCAATAGTAAGTCAGAAAGTTACACACACATTGGGGCATTTGTCAATATGCAAATGTTCTTAGAATATGCAAATTGGAGCATGGAATGTGTACACTTTTGGAAGCGTGCATCCGTACTTCAATGGATTGTTGATGCAATATGCTGCAACCACATAAAAACAACAACCAACATCCTTGACAACAACGGTGTCTAGTCTAAAGGTTCTTAACTCTAATAAACCTTAATGCTACAGTTGTGCTCATAAGTTTGCGTACCCTGGCAGAAATTGTGATATTTTGGCATTGATTTTGAAAATATGACTGATCATGCAAAAAACTTTGATTTAAGGATAGTGATCTCATGAAGCCATTAATTATCACATAGATGTTTGGCTCCTTTTTAAATCATAATGATAACAGAAATCACCCAAATGGCCCTGATCAAAAGTTTACATAACCTTGAATATTTGGCGTACATACCCTTGAATATTTGGCGTAACAAGGTAATGGAACTTTATAAAGATGGGAAAGGATATAAAAAGATATCCAAAACCTTGCAAATGCCAGTCAGGGGATCTCTTCATACTAAGCCAAGGTCAGGAAGACCAAGAAAGATTTCAGCCAAAACTGCCAGAAGAATTGTTCGGGATACAAAGAAAATGTCAGGGCTTTTAAAGGAAAGCGAGGAGCAGGAGACGAGGAGCTAGTGGAAAAGTTTTTCCTTTTAATGAACACAGCAGCACCGACGTATGCTCGGAAAGTGAGACAATAACACACAAAGACTAGGGGAGCAGAGGGAACATATATACTGGGGGGAATGACTGTAAATGAGGACCAGGTGTGCTAAACAAGACAACAGGTGAGATGAATTGATGAGATGGGCGGTGGTGTCAGAAGGCCGGTGACGTCGACCACTGGAACCTGTCTGCTGCAGGGGGAGGAGAGCCAGCAGAGAGCGCAGTCGTCACAGAAAAACCCACGGGTAACCTCAAAAGACACACAGGCTGCTCTGGAAAAAGATGGTGTGGTTGTTTCTAGGAGCACAATACAAGAACAATAATTAGCTGCATGGTTGAGTTGCCAGAGAGAAGCCTTTACTGCGCCAGTGCCACAAAAAAGCCTAGTTACAATATGCCCGACAACAACTTGACACGTCTCACAGCTTCTGGCACACTGTAATTTGGAGTGAGGAGAACAAAATAGAGCTTTATGGTCACAACCATAAGCGCTATGTTTGGAGAGGGGTCAACAAGGCCTGTAGAGAACAGAATACCATCCCCACTGTGAAGCATGGTGGTGGCTCACAGATGTTTTGGTAGTGTGTGAGCTCTAAAGACACAGGGAATCTTGTGAATATTGATGGCAAGATGAATGCAGCATGTTATCAGAAAATACTGGCAGACAATTTGCATTCTTCTGCATGAAAGCTGTGCATGGAACGCTCTTGGACTTTCCAGCACGACAATGACCCTAAGCACAAGGCCAAGTTGACCTCCTGTGGTTACAGCAGAAAAAGGTGAAGGTTCTGGATTGGCCATCACGGTCTTCTGACCTTAATATCATCAAGCCACTCTGAGGAGATCTCAAACGTGTGATTCATACAAGACGACCAAAGACTTTGCATGACCTGGAGGCATTTTGCCTCGAATGGGCTGCTATACCACCTGCAAGAATTCGGGGCCTCATAGACAACTATTACAAAAGACTGCACGCTGTCATTGATGCTAAAGGAGGCATTACACAGTGTTAAGAACTAAGGGTATGCAGGCCTTTGAACAGGGGTCAGTTCATTTTTTTTCTTTGTTGCCATGTTTTGTTTTATGATTGTGCCATTCTGTTATGACCTACAGTTGAATGTGAATACCCTAAGAAATAAAATGTGTTTTGCCTGCTTTCTCATGTTTTCTTTACAAATGGTACATATATTACCAATTCTCCAAGGGTATGCAAACTTTTGAGCACAACTGTATATCCACAAAGTCAGATTCCACAGACACAAATCTGTCAACCTCATGAGGTTAACTGTTTTTGAGGTTAGAGTTAAGGTTTTGGATAGTGTCATTGCATATTAGCCAAATACCTCACACTGAGATGCCTTATTGCTTATAAACCAGTTACCAACTTAGTTAGAACACTAAGAAGTCTGATATGATACCCTTGGTATACAGTCTCGTATTTCGTGTCTGGGCTAAGATTCAGGATTGAAAACACTGCATTTGTCCATGTGCGCTAATATATTTTAAATAAATAAGTTAATTTAGCAGCCAGACCTATCATATTGTAGTCATTACCGTCCTTGGTTTTGTGCATCACTACCACCTCTTGGCAAATGTGCAGATTTGCTGAGAAGTAAAATGGCACAAAAAAATCGCTGGCTTCGTTAGCAGTTGTTTTGAGGTTGTTGTTGTCCAGAGTGCCCATACTGTAATGAACTGTTAGCAGAAGAAAACCAGATGGGTCGATGGCGTTTGGTACTGTATATTTAAGGTGAGCAGATACAAGCTCAGCAAATTCAGTGGTGGTGCAAAAAATACAACATAGACTCATTCCTGAGTCATCATTTGAAAACTCAGACTCGCCATACATGTAGCAAAGACAACTCACTTTCACTGACAAAATCCAGCTGCATGCTGGCCACTAATTTCTCATTTGGGACGATCATAACACATTTTCCTCTCACTGTGATGGTGTTCGAACCTGAGGCTTCCGCCAAGGCTCTAACTGTTCCGGATGACCAGGTGCTCTCGCTCTCCAAAGCTGGCGTGATGGATACTCTTCAAAGACAGAGTACTCAGAAAGCCAATCAGTCCAGGTGGCATCCCTGGTCACGTTCTCTGATTGTGTGCCAACCAGCATTTGGCCGTATTTACTGATGTCTCTAAATGTCCACCCTGGTTTTAGTCCCTACTTGGTTTAAGGAGACATCCATCATCCCAGTCCCAAAGAAAACCAGGTAATGTCCTAATAACTATCACACATTCGCAGTCGCCCATGTCACCCATGTCACATTGAAGTGCTTTGAGAGGGTCATCATGGAGGGTCTGCACATGAACGGCAGCTTGTCTGGTATACTGAACCCACTCAAATTTGCCTTGTACCCTAACAAAGACATCAATCATTAATAATTAGAATGAAAAAACTTTTTTCATTTTTGAAAATAGATTTCAAACTATTTAGATAATGAAATTATTTCCAATGTTCTGCATTGGCCACAGTATTCTCATTTTGACAAATGTATCAGGATCTGTTTAGTATAATTTAGTGGTTACCAAATGTTACATTTAGTTAAAATTAGTCTCTCGTGTCCACATTTTCCATTCAGGTGACAGCAGACACTATACTACAGTATCTTTGAATGCTGTCCACTGGCAATATTGTTCAAAACTATAAGTGTTCAAAACTATTGTTCTCTCCGAACATATAACCACGCTCAGGGCCCTGGGACCGGACACCACCCTCTGCATCTGGATCCTGCACTTCCTGACAGGCAAACAACAAGCTGTGACGATGCAGTACATCTTAACACTTGGTTCAACTAAGGGTATATCCTCAGCCCTTTGCTGTTCTTCCTGTTTCCACACGACCGCCTGGCTATGCACAAAGCCAATTCCATGATGAAGCCCTGATAACCAATGAGGTCAGTCTACAGGGTGGAGACAGGTTGAAAAACTGGCACCTTTGTACCCGGATTTAAAACATCTCCTTTAACGTCAACGGAACGGTTGATTGTTGACGTTCGGAAGCTGAGGATGGACATCAACGCTAAGCAGGTTAAAGTTCATTGCCATCCACATCACTTGGACATTTTCCCAACAAGTTGAAAAACGAACTCACTGTCGAGGAAGACACACATCATGGATTCCACACACACAGACCACAAACAGTCCCTTACGGCAGTGCAGACAGGCATTGTCGGGAACCTGCAATAAGAATTTCGTTAGTGGGGAAGACCCTGTATATCCCCTAGATCATAAGCTTGACATTTCCTCTCAATCTATACAGTTAGGTTCAGAAATATTTGGACACTTACACAATTTTCATAATTTTGGCTCTGTACGCCACCACAATGGATTTAAAATGAAACAACTGAGATGCAATTTGAAGTGCAGATTTTCAGCTTTAATTCAAGGGGTTGAACAAAAATATTGTATGAAACCTTTAGGAATTGCAACTGTATTCATACACAGTCCCCTTATTTCAGGGGATTAAGTGTAATTGGACAAATTAACACAATCATAAATAAAATGTTCATTTTTAATACTTTGTCAAGAATCCTTTGCTGTCAATGAGTGCTTGAAGTCTGGAACGCATGGACATCACCAAACGTTGAGTTTCCTCCTTTGTGATGCTTTGCCAGGCCTTTACCTGCAGCTTTCTTCAGTTGTTGTTTGTTCGTGGGTCTTTCTGCCTTAAGTTTTGTTTTCAGCAAGTGAATTGCATGCTTGATCGGGTTAAGATCAGGTGATTGCCTTGGCCATTGCCAAGAATATTCCCAGGGTTTTTCCTGGTTCAGAATAGGCCTTTGGTGCGTGATTGCATGAGAGTAAGCATGATTGGTCTGCGTACAGTAAAGGTAAGAGTTTCCTTATGACAGAAATCTATGCATTTTCTTGTTATTTCTGACCATTTGATAAACAAAAATGTCTATCATGCTTGAATAAATAAAACCCCATTAACAAAACTGGTTAAAAAAATAATTTATTACTACATTGGAAGGGGGGAGGGGAGTGAGTTTGAGGGACGGGGTGTGGGGTTGGGAGAGGCAGCCAGTTGCAGAGGTCACATCCTGCTTCAGAGCATTTCACCCTCTTTTCATTAACTAAATAAAAGGATCTGACAAGGCCATGGTAGTCTGTAGGACTGGACGATTTGACCTAAAATCAAAATCACGATTAATTGAACATTTTACCTTGATTATGATTCATGAACGATTATCTTGATTTTTGTTTAGTTTTTTTTGCTTTGTTTTATAATGTGAAGTTTACATTGTAACATTGTAATATCAAACACATTGTAACACATTGAAAGGTGCTATATGAACAGTTTTTTTATTGTTGTCATGATATTTATTTAGTGTTCTGAAGTAAAATATTATACCTTTTTAAACATATTACAAAGTGCATAACAAGAACATCAGCACAGAAAAGAAAACAATACTAAAAAAGTAATATAAAAACATATAGACATTATCATTTATGACACATACAAACAAACACAGAAAGAATATAGCAGCCAGTCACCACCCAGATATCCCCAATTAGATTATTGAAAATTATAGCATTGTGTCTATTATGCTGATGTGCACTTACCGATTGCAAGGTGCAGCCTGTGTCCAAAACACTGCTGTTGTGTCCATCCATTGAGCTGTGCAGCTTTGACAACATTAGCACCGTTGTCTGTCATTATGGCCACGAGGTTCTCTTCCGTGAGTTCTCATGCAGAAAGCATCTCTCAGGCCCTGTGCAATCATCTCTGACGTGTGATCGACTGGAAAATATGCCGTCTCAAGGCATCTGTTGCGCAGCTTCCATTCATCGTCAATGTTGTGCAAACTGAGGCTTAAGTATGGGTCCATCTTCCTACTTGACCAAAGATCAGATATGGCTGCAAAATGCTGAACCGACTTCAGTTCAGCAGCTACCTATTTACGACATGTTTTGTACATCTTGGGCCGCGCAGTTAGGAAAAATATGGTTGCGATGGCACAGTGTATCTTCTGTCGAGAGTTTTAACGAGGTGTTTAAACCCACTGCTCTCCACTGTAGCTATTTGAGCCATATCCTTCGTGATGTAGTAACAAATGGCGTCAGTTATTTCTTTCCTGAAAACCTATTTCTTTCTTGAATCCTTTTCATAATGTGTAGCATTGGGAAATGCTTGTGTTATCGACACATGCAATGTGGAGGCAGTGTTGCTGGGCGCCATGCACTGTTCATATTCGGTAACGTGATTGTGCTCCAAGTGTTGAAACAGATTGGTGGTATTACCTTTTGTTGCTGAAACTGTTTTTCTGCAGTGTTTACATTTGACTTCATTTTGTTAGGTGTCGTCTTTACTGAAGCCAAAATGTGTCCAAACGACGGACACTATGTTTTTCTTTGGTACAAGTTGCTCAGTTGACTCGGCGTTTGGCGTTTGTTTCAATTCTTATCATTTTGGTGCTGGTGATTTTCCTTTGGCGCTTGCTAAAACCTCTTTTGGGGGGCGCCAAAAATTCCTCTATTCAGGAAAAACCCTGTATTCCACTTCTTTGCCTTAGAATAATCCTGGGTTGCTTACGCAGTATGTTTTGGGTCATTGTCCATCTGTAAAGTGAATTGCCGTCCAATCAACTTTGCTGAATTTGGCTGAATCTGAGCAGACAATATATCCCTATACACTTCAGAGTTCATCCAGCTGCTTTTGTCTTCTGTCACATTGTCAATAAACACTAGTGACCCAGTACCACTGGAAGCCATGCATGGCCATACCATCTCACTGCCTCCAGCTTGTTTTATAAATGATGTGGTATGCTTTGGATTATGAGCCCTTCCAAGCCTTCTCCATACTTTTTTCTTCCCATCCTTCTGGTACAGGTTGATCTTAATTTCATCTGTCCAAAGAATGCTGTTCCAGAACTGGGCTGGCTTTTTTAGATGTTTTTTGGCAAAGTCTAATCTGGCCTTTCTATTCTTTAGGCTTATGAATGGTTTGCACCTTGTGGTGAACCCTCTGTATTTGCTCTTGTGAAGTCTTCTCTTTATGGTAGACTTGGATAATGACATGCCTACCTCCTGGAGAGTGTTCTTCACTTGGCTGGATGTTGTGAATGGGTTTTTCTTTACCATGGAAGGGATCCTACGATCATCCACCACTGTTGTCTTCCATGAACGTCCAGGCCTTTTTGTGTTGTAGAGCTCATCAGTGCGTTCTTTTTTTCTCAGAATGGACGAAACTGTTAGGAGAATGTCCCACTCCTATGTTCCTGCTATCACTCTGATGTATTTTATTTTGCAGCCTAAGGATGGCCTGTTTCACTTGCATTGAGAGCTCCTTTGACCTCATGTTAGAAGTTCACATCAACAGCTTCCAAATGCGAATGCCACACCTGGAATCAACTCCAGACCTTTTACCTGCATAATTGATGAAGAAATAATGAAGGAATAATCCATACATGTCCATGAAACAGCTTTTGAGTCAATTGTCCAATTACTTTAGGTCCGTTGAAAAAGAGGGGGCTACATAATAAGGAGCTGTAATTCCTAACCCCTTCCTCCAGTTTGGATGTGATTACCCTCACATTAAAGCTGAGAGACTGCACTTTAAGGCCATATTCATCATTTAACTGTAACTTTAATATACAGCTCTGGAAAAAATTAAGAGACCACTGCACCATTTTCTTTCCTTTCCAAAAAAAGTTGAAAAGGAACATTTAGAATGAGGAACAGATTTGCAGTGGTCTCTTAATTTTAACCCTTCTGTTCCTCACTCAAAACCTTCCTTTTCGACTTTTTTGGAAAGGAAAGAAAAAGGTGCAGTGGTCTCTTAATTTTTTCTGGAGCTGTATTTTGGTAAACAGACAAAATAACAAAACTTGTGTCAGTGTCTAATTATTTCCAGACCTAACTGTATTTCAGACAGTATGGAGTGTAAATATGAATATTTTATTGCCATGCAGAAACATTCCATATTCTGGTGAACATGCGTTCACCATCCTGCGCCCTCAAAATCTATTTTGTGCCTGCTTTTGGCAATGTAAACATTTGTTTCTGTCACGAATTCCCCCAGCAAAGGTGCTCCTCCGTTGCACCAGCTCCGGAGGTCTACGTCACCAGCCTTCTAGGCACCACTGTTCCGGATAATTACCTCCACTACAGCTTCCCATTCCAGTTCGAGCCCTGGATAATCGCCCAATAGGGACAGGGCTCGTACAGTTCACCACTGTTCCCATCTCTCTGCTTACCAATGACGCCCATTTAGAACAGGTTACCTTTCTGTTATTCGACATCCCTACGCACCCCGTCGTGCCTACATGACCCCGTAATTTGCTGGTCAGAGAGGAGATTGCTGGGTTGGTCGCCAGAGTGTCAGGGGAGGTGTCTCGCGGTGTCTGCCAACACCACTGCGATGGAAAGTCCAGACCATGCCCCTCGAGTGGATTTACCAGAGGTGTACCGAGATTTGCACCGGGTGTTCTCTAGATCTCTGGCTACACTACTACCTCCTCATCGTCCTGGGGATTGTACCATTGACCTGCTGTCAGACGCAGTTCTCCCAAGAGGGCACGTCTACCCTCTCTTCTACGCGGAGACCAAGGCTATGGAGACCTACGTGCAAGAGAGCCTTCGGCCGGGGTTTATCCGTCCTTCCACGTCGCCAGCCTCCTCAAGCTTCTTTTTCGTGAAGAAAAAGGACGGGGAATTGCGCCCCTGCATAGATTATCGCACGCTGAATTAAGCCACCATCAAGTTCAGCTATCCACTACCCCTTATCCCTACCATCATTGAGCAGATGCACGGAGTGCAGTACTTCACGAAACTGGACTTGAGGAGCGCCTAGAATCTGGTGCGCATTCGTGCAGGCAGCGAATGGAAGACTGCCTTTTCCACAACCACGGGGCACTATGAATATCTCGTGATGCCCTTTGGACTGTCCAACGCCCCTTCAGTCTTCCAGGCCTTCATTAACAAGGTCTTGCGGGACATGCAGGGTGTAATGGTCTATATAGATGACATTCTAGTCTATTCCGCTGATCGCGCACAGCATGTGTTGTTGGTCCGATCTGTGCTGGGAAGACTGCTGGAACATAGCCTGTGCGTAAAGTTTGAAAAGTGTTTTTTCAGCAGTTAGTGTCCTTTCTGGGATATATCATATCCACCAAGGGAGTGGAGATGGAGGAGCACCGCGTTAGCGCGGTCAGTTCGTGGCCCACTCCCACCTCTGTGAAAGCCGTGCAGCGATTCCTGGGGTTTACCAACTACTTCCGTAGGTTCATCCGAGGTTTCAGCGTGGTGGTTGCGCCACTCACCTCTCTACTGAAAGGAGGACCTCAGCGGCTGCGCTGGACGGCGGAGGCAGAGCGACCGTTTGAGGCACTGAAGGCACGCTTCACCACTGCTCCCGTGCTGGCACATCCCGACCCCTGACTCCCCTTTATCGTCGAGGTGGATGCCTCAGAAGTGTGAGTTGGAGCCGTGCTGTCTCAGCGCACTGGGATTCCTCCCGCCGTGCGCCTTCTATTCCAAATAACTGAACCCCGCCCAGAGGAACTATGATGTCGGAGACCGGGAACTCCTGGCGGTCAAGAAGGCCCTGAAGGCGTGGAGACATTGGCTGGAGGGGGCCAAACACCCTTTTCTGGTGTGGACGGGCCACCGGAACCTGGAGTACATCGGTGCAGTGAAGAGGCTAAACCCAAGATAGGCCCGGTGGGCTCTGTTCTTCACCAGGTTCTAGTTCACACTGTCCTACCGGCCGGGTTCGAAAAACGTGAAGGCTGATGCCCTATCGCGCCTCTGTGATGTGGGGCAGAGGCAGGGAGAGGTGACTCCTATCATCCCGCCGTCCTGCATCGTTGCATGTGGATGCTGACATCCGGCAGGCTCTGCAGACGGAACCAACACCTGCACAATGTCCCGAGGGCTGCGCCTACGTGCCTATAGTGGTGCGGGATCGTCTTCTCTCCTGGGCTCACACGGCACCGGTGTCAGGGCACCCTGGGATCGGCTGGACCGTTGCCCGTCTGTAGGGAAAGTACTGGTGGCCCACCTTGGCTAAGGACGTCCGTGTTTGTCTCTTCCTGTTCCATCTGTGCCCAATCTAAGACACCCAGACACCTCCTGTATGGAAAACTCCTGCCCTTGCCGGTTCCACAACGACCCTGGTCTCATCTCTCCGTGGACTTCGTCACCATCCTTCCCCCTTCCAGGGGGTGCACCACTGTTCTTGTCGTTGTGGATCAGTTCTCCAAAGCTTGTCGCCTCCTGCCTCTGCCTGAGCTTCCATCGGCCCTGCAGACTGCGGAGGCTGTCTTCACGCATGTCTTCCGACACTACGGGATCCCATTGTGTTTGACCGTGGCCCTCAGTTCACCTCCCGCATATGGAAAGCGTTCATGGAATGCCTGGGGACCACGGTCAGTCTCAATTCCGGGTACCGTCCCCAAGCTAATGGGCAAGTGGAAAGGGTCAATCAGGAGGTGGGCAGATTCCTGAGGTGTTATTGTCGGGACCAGCCAGGGAAGTGGGTGGACTTTCTGCCGTGTGGCTGAGTATGCCCAGAACTCCCTCCGTCACTCCTCCACTGGCCTCACCCCGTTTCAGTGTGTGTGTGAGGCCTCGGCAGTGGATGAATGGTTCCGGTGTGTGGAGCAGGTTTGGAACGCTGCCCACACACGTCTCCAGCGTGCGGTGCGTCGGCACAAGGAACAGGCTGACTGCCACCGCAGTGAGGCGCCTGTTTATTCTCCAGGTGACCGAGTCTGGCTCTCCACCCGGAACCTGCCTGTCCGCCAGCCTTGCCGGAAGCTGGGCCCGCGGTTTGTGGGCCCGTTTCTGGTCCTGAGGTGACGTACCGCACGCTGGTTAATGAGGTGACGTACCGTCTGCGGCTCCCGACCAATTACCACATTAACCCAACCTTTCATGTGTCTCTCCCCAGGCCAATGGTGCCTGGTCCCCTCACTGAGGCTGGACCCAGGGGCGCCACGCCTCCCCCTCTGGACATCGAGGGGGGGGTGGCGTACTCGATCCGGGAGGTCCTGGATTCGAGGCGTCGAGCAGGTTCTCACTGATTATTATGCCTATATGTATGGCCCTGTTTCCCCAGTGCCGTGTTGGCTATTATTTCCATGTCCCCGTGCAGTGAGTACGATAATTCTGTGTGTGTGTGTATTGCATCATTCCGGCTTCGTCCGCGTGTTCTGTTTTGGAGGCTTTACACCTCACTTTACTTTGGGCTTGCCCAGTCAGTTTTTTGACGTGCTTTGAGTTGGGTTATAAAAACCCTTGCCATATTTCCTGCATCTGTCTCCACTCCCTACAACACTGTCAGAGTTTCCCATGCCAATATAGCTTTTTGAATTGAGTACCCTAATATTCACCCTTCACCTCAACTCCGTGTCCACTTGATCTGACCAGTAAAAATGCTTGGAGGTGGTTTGATGTATAATTTTCAAGGTCCGAGAATTTTTACTGGAGGTACAACGTGTGTTCTCCAGTGGTGCGTTGCCTCCAGTGCTGCTTCTGAATGGGTTTGAGTCCGATCTACTGGTAATTTAGTGAGGACTCTCCTCTGTTTCCCCACTTTCCTGTCAAACAAAGCATACATTACATTGCTTGAGAAATATACTGTATATTATAAAATAACTCCCCCATCCTAATGACAGGGAGTGGCTCAGCCTGCTCCAGTAATAGTCCTTCTCATGCCACATGGAGCCATGTAACCAGCCCTGTCCAGCATCACCCAGTGGCGAACAAACAAATAATTGACAGGGAACCATGAAGCCAAAGCGGGTTTAATAATTTGGTGAGCCTGCAGGGCTGAAGACCTACCCCAGTCAAAGCTGATTAAAGTCTAATGGAGAACTTGGATAAAACACACACTGAAATAAAGCTGTACTTGTTGACGTTCTGTGGTATCTGTACTTGTTGACGTTCTGTGGACTTCTGTGGTATCTGAAATTAATAGGTAGGTTTTTAATTTATTGTGTTAATGGTACATCATAATGCAGGCGCGGTGGATGGTGGTCATCTGCTCCAGAGAATAATGTGTATATTTAAAGCGCTTCTGTGCTGGGTGATTTTGTTTTGTAATGGTTCTGTATAATTCAAGCCCCTCTGTCATTCTCTTCATGTCTTCTATTCCCACACGCACACTCCAACTCTCTCTATCATCTCCACCTTTTTCATAACAATAATTAACATGTTAAAGATTTACATGCAGTGACACACAAATCGGTACAGACCCAATAAATATGTTGTGCCTGAGGCGCAAGCACACACACACTCACACACACATTCTATTTATATCATACATTTATCTTGCATTTTCATTTAGTTTAACTTTGCACATATTTGGCGCAAATCATCACTTCTCCATTCAGTTCTCTGTGAATGCAGCTTTTTTGAGACTCCCTCACAGAATCGTAGCCCTGCATTACTCAAATTATTTCCTATGTTTGCTGGCCTTTACATTCGAGATGAGATACACCGTCTCAATGGAAGGTTTAGATCCCTAGATTACCAGGCAGCTCCTCCCACATTTACCACAACAACGTATCCCCCCAGTCACTGTAAAAAAGTAACATGGAATTTAATATACTCTGTACAAATGCTAATGTTTTGTGGCCTAGTGTGGCTTAGCTATGCAAGCTGCTGCCTCCAGTGCACATGTACTGCTGCAGCATGGGTTGGAATCCAACGTATTGCTTGTTCTGTAGAAATGCTCCCCTCTATCTTTCACCATTTTCCTATCCAATAATGCATAAAATGCCTGAAAAAGTAAATACATTTAAACAAGATACAAATATCTCCTTACTTTCTTACACAAAATCACAAATTATATAAAATCTCAGTTTAGTTGTGTGTTTTCTGTGCATGCAACCATTAAAACCTGAACTTGAACAAACACACTTTTTACTTTTTTGGATATGACACCTTTAGAATAAGTGATTCTCCTGAGAATTGCTTATATTCTCTCCTGTCATTACAGGATCACTTTTCCCAGCTGATCCACAGGTTAAAATGTCAGGAAGTTAATTGTTCAGGGTTGCACATTGAATTCCAATGTGGTTAATTTGAATTGCACATACCTGACACCCATGGCAATTATATGAGACTTGACCTAGATCCTACACATATTGCAGAATTTAAGACCTGGACCCACTAAACTCCTGGGTTGGTTCTTGGGATTTCTGGTCTGGTGAACCTGTGAAGAACTCCAGTCCGCCTCTCTTTCACTCTTCCTCTCCCTTGTCATTCTTTCTCTCTCTGTCTCACACACACACACACACACACACACATAATGACATTTTCACATCCCCCATTGTTGGTGTCATGTCCCTCTAGAACTGTAAATGAATGTCCCCTGAGCCTTCTGGGTGTGTGTCTCCTCACCCTGGTCAGGTAATTCCACCCATCCGGCTCCAGAGGTGGTGGTGTGTGCCAGTAACCAGCCTCTACACCTTCTAGAGAAGAAGACCTCTATGCTTGGACAGATGGTACAGTTTACCATTCATCCCAGAAAGTGCCAACCACCCAGCTGTGTTGAGAAAATATATGTACTGTATCTATGATTCTAAATGAGCCTCGAAATAACCTTGCTTATTACTTTTTTAAAGCATTTGCTGTGAAACCGATATCTAACTAACCCGTAGTAGCCTACATCAATGTAACATTTGCATTAACCATTAAGGACGTGGAAGAAAGATCTGACAAGCTCTCATTGCTTAGCAGTTAAAGTCTTATCTGCCTCCTGTGTTCTTCCAGGCGGATTCGGCGGAGAGGCTGAGGCACTACGGACTGTCTCGTCTCTACAGCCACCCGGTTTTGTTGACTCATACCCGTACCTGCCCACTGGTGGCGCCCCCCAAGCCACCCCCCGAACCTCGCTGGAAACTCATACGACCCCGCAAGAAGACCATTATCACAGACGTGCCCAGGGGTGAGAGGGAGCCTTGAGAGGTTGTAGGGACTGGTAGGAAATGATGGTATACAATGTGACCTACCCATGGGGAGTGTTTATCAATGGAATTTACTAGAATATTCCATTTATCTCAAATCACTTCAAATTATTTATCTCAAATTATTCAGAGCAACTTACAGTAGTAGGTGCATACATAAACAATGACTTGTAACGTCTAAATGGTTTGTATCCAAAAACTGGAATGCTCATTGACATCATTACTGCATTTATTCTAAATGTCAGCCCAAATACATGTGGCTACGTTGAAGGGGAATGATGAGCCTGGCCGTCTGTGGGACGTAGGGGTGCCTTGACATCAGGGAGAGTTAAGAATTTTTTAAGAACTAACAGGGGAGGACAGTTGAAAAATACAAATGTTTACTGCCTAACGTTTGGCGTTCTCTGCACAGAGCCGAAGGTGGTGAAACCAGAGCGTTTCATCAAGGTCTCCAGCCCTTTACTCAACTACCGGCAGCTGACCAACCCTGCTGCACCTGAGCTGTATGTACCTTGAACTGCTACACCACACTGAATGGACACCATGGTTTTCAGAATGGACAAACTGAGGCAATGAAGTGGGGTCATGATAGGCAAGACTCCTCCACGTGTTGAGGCTCGTTGGCCCCATGGGTTTTTGTAGTTACTGTCTTCTGACACAGCTGATGAACATACATAGTGCAGTCAATGCGTATTTGGATTGTGACACATTTTGTCGTTTTGGCTCTGTGGTCCGGCACTTTGAATTGACGATGGGGTTAGAATGTGCAGACTGTTGGGCCAGAAAAGGTTTTTGGACAATTTGCTTCACAGTTGTCTCTTATTTGGCAGGTGTGTTTGTTTGTATCGTTAGTGCATGCACAAGAGCTCTGTCTATGTGTTGCCATGCATTTGCGTTTGGAGTTGGTTGCCTGTGTGTGAGAACACGAGCATGTGAAGATGTGTCAAATTAGAATAAATCAGACACAAAGACAAAACATTTGACGTGCCAACATCAACGGTTTGGTACATTAAGTTGAAGCAAAGCAGTGCTTAACTCAGCACTGACCTACTAGTCCAAGGAAGATCAAAGAACGCTTTGCTAAATTCAGTACAGAGGATGGACTGCAAGATGCAAAAACACTAGTTAGCCTAAAAAACTGGATGGCCTACAAAATATCAATCGCTCACTTGTCTTCATTGATTATGTAACTGCTGACGTTAGCAGTAGGATGAATACTGAAGTGTACAGAAACATCTTGTCTGATCAGATACAACCAAATGCCTCTGAACTCATTGGACGGCACTTCACCTTGCAGCAGGACAGTGACCCGAAAACATTAGAATAAAAACATTACCATTCAGACAGGCAACCTAAGTGGTCATTGGTCAGTGACGTACCAGCTGAAGTCAGGTATCGCTCCATCACAATATCAGATTTCGTACTGACTATATTAATTTCAGGTTACTCAGTTTTGATTGTGGGCTGGTCTCACAAGCATGAGGGTGCAAACCTATCCACCACCCCTGCCTCCGCTAGTTTGGTTCTGTGTTTCCTTTTGTGGGGGGATCAATACTGATCAATACCTTGCTCATTGCCATTGGGGATTGCTATTAATGATGTTATGGTGTTGGTATTGTTATTAGTAGTATATACACCAGTGGTTCTCAAACTTTTTACACTATTTTTTTTAAAATATTTCACTGCAAATGTATACACTAAAGGGAGCACTGCGTACCACCAGTGGTACGCGTACCATAGTTTGAGTGCTACTGATATACATGATCATGTGATGGCAGTGAGTTACCCCAGAGGAGCAGAACCCCAAGAATTTTAATATTGATGTTGTGGTTGTTCTCCAATAAATGGTTAAACTAATGTGGTGTTTTCTGTCTAAACTACTGTTAAAGCAACCTAGAATTCAAAAAGTGGAATGTTCTTGATTGACCGAATCAATCACACGTCCTGAATTCAAAAGAGCATGTGTTTCTCTTGATAAAGACACAACTGAAGGCAAACACGCCTTCCTAACAAAGGAACCTGAATGTCTGCACCTCTGGCCTGGCAGAGCATCACCAGGGAAGGTACCCAGTATCTGGTGATAATACTTTTTGTCCCCTATAATAGTGGTGACTATCTATAAAAAGGGCTGTAATTCCTACATGGTTTATGGATTAAAACTGACAGGATGCACTTCAACCCCTTAGTCATTGTTTAATTTCAAATCCAGTGTTCTGGAGTACGAAGCCAAAACAACAAAACCTTTGTCAATGTCAAAATATACTATACATATGGACTGTAGCTAGTATTTGTATTTATTCCATGTCTACTAGATGTAACTTCATGTATAAACATAATTTATGTCAAATGCTGAACGCCCCTATCTTGATGTCTACTCTCTTTGGTCCCCCCATTAATATTATGTTAATATTATGATATAATGTTAGTGAGAAAAAGACACTTCTCAAAAAAATTAAGGGAACACGTAATCATCACAGTAAAACAACAAGTCAATTAAACTTCAGGGATATCCATCTGTCCAGTTAGGAAACATAAGCGATTGTGAATCAATGTCACCTGTTTTGGTGCAAATGAAAGTGACAACAGGTGCCCTGGAGAGGAAACAGCAGGTCAACCTCCAAAAACTGAATGGTTTTCCGGGTGGTGGCCACAGATAATTACTCTCTCCTTATTCTTCCTGACTGATTCTTCTAAAGTTTTGTCTTTTACTAGTGTGCTTGTCACTACTGGTAGCATGAGGCAGTACCTGTAGCCCATTCAGGTCCAGCTCCTCGAGGATGGCACATCCATCCGTCACAAGGTTTGGTCTCCCAGTACAGTCTCAAAAGCATGGAGGAGATACCAGGAGACGGGCCGTTACGCAAGGTGAGTCAGTGATGGTCTGGGGAGGCATATCCTTGGAGGGTCGCACAGACCTCCACGTGCTAGCCAACGGTACCCTGACTGTTGTTAGGTACCGGGATGAAATCCTCAGACCCATCGTCAGACCTTATGCTGGTGAAGTGGGCCCTGGGTTCCTTCTGGTTCCTTCCTGCAGGGTAATGTCCAGCCTCATGTGGCCAGGGTGTGCAGGCAGTTCCTGGATGACGAAGGCTTTGATGCCCTTGACTGGCCCTCACGTTTCCCTGAGAACCTCTGTGACGTTAGGTATCGGTGCATCCGACACCGCCAAGTATCGCCACAGACTGTCCAGGAGCTCACTGATGCCCTGATCCAGGTCTGGGAGGAGATCCCCCAGGACAACAACCACCGTCTCATCAGGAGCATGCCCAAATTTTGTCAGGAGTGCATACAGGCATGTGGGGCCATACACACTACTGAGTTACATTATGAGTTGCCATGATGAAATTCACGTAAGTTGGAACAGCCTGTGATTTCAATTGTTTACTTTGATTTTCGGTGTGAGCTTGAATCCAGCCCTCAATCGGTTGGTGATTTTGTTACGTAATTTTGTTCTCAACGAATTACATAATGTACAGTTAAGATTTTGTTCCTTAATATATTCAAATCATAGAGACCCGATGTGTGATTTAAGTATTCCCTTAATTTTTTTGAGCAGTATATTTCTGTTAGGGAATGTCCATTTTGTGAAGTGCACGTGCAATGACTAATATTGACCTTGTCCTCATAAACACTGCAATGGTTTTGAAACTTTGACAAAGGTCCAAGCCAACTGAACTTAGCCCACTCTTGTCCATAACAAATTCTCGTTTTGGGAATGTAAAACTGTATTAAATGAAATGTGGTGAATGTGCAGAATGCCTGCCAAGTTTCATCAAGTTTCATTTCCCACTCACTGCCAGTGGGCCTCCTCTAACCACCATGTTTGGTGAAATTCTAGACAGAAGCTGCTGATTTAGACATTGGGTGAGACTTGTGGTGTAGTCTGTCGTTATATGTTTTGACAGTGTGTACGCTTGAAGTATGTAACATTTTGTATAGATACATGTAAGGTGGCACACTTCATATCTAACAATACCTTATATAGTGCAATGTCCCCTGTGGTTGAAGATGAAAGTGTATTGAAGAGGAAGGTGCATTGTGGGATTGTTGCCGTGCTGTACGCTGCTTGCTGTTACCTACCTGGCTACCTGCCAAACTTTTTTTTGTTGAAATTACTCTTTGTAAACTAATTGGTTAAATTCTACTTTAAGAGTTTACCAACGCAATATTTTTATCTGTTGACCTTTTTACCCAACTTTTCTACACCGGGACTCTATTTGGACATAATTAACGGAACTACTCACCCCTGAACACCCGAAGCTAAGTACCATTACTATGCCTTATCACTGTAATTGTTGTAGCTACAACACG
>JACXGI010013080.1:0-13772 GCA_016801175.1 Esox masquinongy | reverse complement strand
GGCGAGGCCTGTTCTGAGTGGAACCTGTCCTGTTAAACCGCTGTATGGTCTTGGCCACCGTGCTGCAGCTCAGTTTCAGGGTCTTGGCAATCTTCTTTTAGCTTAGGCCATCTTTATGTAGAGCAACAATTCTTTTTTTCAGATCCTCAGAGTTCTTTGCCATGCGGTGCCATGTTGAACTTCCAGTGACCAGTATGAGGGAGGGTGAGAGCGATGACACCAAATTTAACACACCTGCTCCCCATTCACACCTGAGACCTTGTAACACTAACGAGTCACATGACACCAGGGAGGGAAAATGGCTAATTGGGCCCAATTTGGACATTTTCATTTTGGGGTGTACTCACTTTTGTGCCAGCGGTTTAGACATTAATGGCTGTGTGTTGAGTTATTTTGAGGGGGCAGCAAATTTACACTGTTATACAAGCTGTACACTCACTACTTTACATTGTAGCAAAGTGTCATTTCTTCAGTGTTGTCACATGAAAAGATATACTCAAATATTTACAAAAATGTGAGGGGTGTACTCACTTTTGTGAGATACTGTAACACCCAAAATATAAGAGAAATCTACCCTGAGGTAAAATGTTTTAAAAAAGTTGTTTCTCAAAAACATTTCACGATTATGAACACCCTTGAAATTATTAGGTGGTGCACCTCCTTCTGCTAAGATAACAGCACTGAATGCCCTCCTGTAATGTCTGATGAGGTGGGGAACACCAGCAGGAGATCTGAGACAATTCATGAACGCAAAATCTCTCCAGATCCTTCAGAATCCTTGCTTGTGGACTTTCCTCTTCAGCTCAGATCACCGGTTTTCAACCGGGATTAGGTCAGAGGACTGGGATGGTTTTCAATCGGGATTAGGTCAGAGGACTGGGATGGCCTCTGCAAAAGCATATTTCAGTAGTCATTGAGCTGTCTACGCGAGGAACTGAAGGAAAATCTACTTTAAAACTAAGCTTCTGAGTTGACGATCTGAGAGGAAGTGCTCAGCGATTCAACAGTAGGTCGTAGGCTATGCCAGTGGTTAGACAAACTGTTCAAACACTGCAACCAAATCACAGATGCCCCACATTAGCGCCACTGTGCTTGTACTCTGGCTCAGGCCTGTTTGATTAATGTAGGATGTGATCAAAAAGCATTGATCCTCCTGCATTAGAGCTAGATTACCTGTCAAGTGCCTAAAGTAAATGAGTGATTCTGGGATTTCTCTTGATTATTCAAATCGATACAATGTTTTAGAGGATGTTTCCCCATAGAAAACCTAGGTCCAATAGCCAGTTTGCCAGTGCCTAAGTGCATGATCAAGGTGAAATAATTATATTATTTATAGCCCTTTTTGCTCATCTTCACCAAGGCGGCAATCATTTTACAGGAGACCTATGAATAAACTGGGGGGGTTGAACCTTAAAGGATGATTAGCTGAAAGCTATATCAGACAGTACACCAAGGTTATGACAAAAAAATGAGGACTCATTTTTTGAAGAAGTTATTGGGGCCTTTGTGTTTCAATCACAACAGTACCCTTTTCAAAACGGGAGCACTACTACTTTTTACAGATTCTTGGGAGCTCGCTTTTTGAGACTGCAAAACAATGTCAGTATCTGATGATTGAAAATCGCTCGAAAATCGTGATGATTTCTAGATATTGTGGTTTGCTTTCAACCAGGAAATATAGGGAGCACGTTTCTACCAGTGGAATGTAGAAACGCTCGTTTGTGTGTCACAAGAGGAAATGTAAAAATTTCATGGCACATATGATTTCTTAATATATTAACAGATATAAATAGGTAAATAAAGCAGTGGCAAAATTTCCCTTTATGAGTTCCTAATGACTTACAAAAACAAATACACAAATGGAAAGATACTGCTATTAGACTGGGTTCATATTTCCTTGGAGAGCCAATAATCATGACATACAATGAGAAAAATATATATTCTTGAAGTCAATAAACAATGTTCATTTTTTCATAGCATTTTTTGCTCATCTTCAACAAAGCCTTGTAAACAAACTTAGTTGAAGTATAGCCTATTATTCCACGTAACAACTGATTGGCTGCCGACAGATTACTATTACTATGCCCAGAAAAATAAGTATGAGTACACTTACTACAGAGTCAACACCAGCCTCTTCGCATCACCAGCCTCTTCGTGACTGCTTAACACTTATGAGAAAGTCAAATCAATCTAATCAATTGCAGAGCATTGTTTTGTTTTTTTGTCTTAGACTTTACGCAGGATAAAGGCCGGTCAGCAAAGAGAGGCAGCCAAACCAGACGTTAGAGATGTAGATTCGGCACAGTGCAGACACATTAGCTCTAGATGACCATGTCTGTCTCATGATTCCTGTCAGAGGGGCTAGTGAGAAAATAGCTGACACAGCGGTCATAACCTTTATTTTAAGGAGGCACAAAAAAATTGTGCAATCATGGCTTCTAGTCAGAGGAGAGAGTTCTGCTGGAAAATGAGTCGGTGGATCCAAACCCATGCTGGTACGGTGGCTGGTGCAGAGGCAGCGTACGAGACCTCTGGACCTTCATACGTCATTCAGAAGGACCTTTACATTCAGCTTTCCGTCCCAAAGCATTATTCTGTGAAAATTATGTATGCAAATACAGGAAGAGTGAGAGAGCTGCTCTCAGCTGGTAACCCTACTCTGGATACAATAGCTTCTCACCTTTGATGAACGACTGAGTGGGAATGTTTTTAATGGCCTCAAATTGGCCTATAAGACTAAAAACAAAGAACCACACAGCTCAACATTATAGGAGGTCTGAGCTAGGCAGGCCTGGGGTAGTACATAATCTACAACAAGCTGGGGGAGAAACCTTTCCATTGTGCTTAATGGAGAACAGCCTATCGAGCTGGCCGTCTGGAGGAGCCAAAGGTTGACTGCTTTAGTAGCTAGTGGCATGAGCAAAGTTTTAACCCACCCCCCCCTCAAAAAAAAACACAATGATGGCATCCCAGATGGATTCTGGGAACACATCCAAAACATCCCGGTCAATAAATTGCTGATGAGCTCTCTCTCTCTCCACGTCGATGTTCTATGCAGAGCCATAGACTGTGCAGAAAACGAGGTGTAGGGACACCCGGTCCTGAAGTCTCTCAGAGCTGGAAATGTCAACCAATCACGTGGCAGAGCTCCTGCTTCAGTGGCTGACTGTTTGGAACATCCCTACTGTTGAAATGTTTCTGATGGATTCTAGTAAATAGTCATTTTAATTGGTTGGTTTCAGTGTAAATTGGTTGTTTCACTGTATCTTAAGACCAGCTACAAAGCTTGTGGGGATTTCTTCTCCCCTGGCATTATACATAAGACATCTACATTCCTCAACTGAATTGTGGTTTTATGATTTCCCCTGCTCAAACAGTACAACTCTGTGGCTCTTTGCTTTTAGAAGGGCGTGCTCCACTGCTAGATAAACATGACCTGGGGAACTGGGAAGCAGCACGGCACAGTAGAGGCCCAAGAGAACAGTGACTTCTCAGCATTGAAAAAACAGGGCAGATGAAATCAGACGGCAGTCATCAATCCAGCAGGAGCTGGTGAGACAGTTCCTCTTCCCCGTGCCCTCACCTGGTGTTGGCCATCTTGAGGTCACAGAAGTGTGTATGGAGGGTCTTCACGGTGTCATTGCAGACCATGTTGACCATGTCGATGTTGGCCAGGCGGCCCCGTAGCTGCTTGGCCATCTCCCAGAAGTCCTCAGACAGCATCTGGTAGAGCTGACCCTCATCGCGGCTCAGCGGCACATACCAGGACAGTACATAGTCCCGGTAACTGTAGTCAAACACTGGGGGACAGAATAAATGTGGTTACCACACTGCTTGGCGGTTTTAGCAAATACATCAGTAGTCAATTCTGCAGGTAAAGGGTGGTGAACCTCTAAGTTCTCTGCTCAGCCCCATTCCCCATGTTAATGTCACAAATGAAGATAGGATAATTTAGGACCTTTATCTTACTGTTACCTTATCTTGCCCTAATCATTCAGCAGGTAATTGCTAGCTAATATGCTAGGTACAGTCTGAAATATTGAGATGAACTCATTTGGAAATTATACTGTCAGAGCCCCTACTAATCAAAATGTAATAACATTACATTTGAACTTTAACTCTACTACTTACTTAAATCACATTTCTATCACCTCAAGCATGTGCACAATCAACACATGTAAGACCTCGCCAACCACATGACAAAATAAAATCCATGCTTATTAACACAGATAATTAGACAAGGTAGCTTTCTGTTACTATGGAAAATGTATGGGATCTTTTATTTCAGCTAATGAAACATGGGACATGAACCACACGTTCCATTCCAAGAACACACGAGGCGTTCAGGGAATATCGATCTCATCCAGAATAGAAATGTGCAAGACTTGTCTTATCGTAGCCTCATCTGCATCACAATGTATCTCTGGGTCGGATGATCCATATCTATCCAACAGCAAAGACAGTGAGAGACCTGCCCAGCATCTCAGGTGATTCTACACGTTTTCATGTAAATATGTGTATCATCACAGTCAACAATCAATTATCTGCAGTCATGATTGCAACCTGCATTAAATTATCAGTTATAAACATGTATTTATAATTCTGCCTGGCATGATTCATTCTTCTCTGCGAACGTAAACAGCAGTTGATTGGAGCACTGAGCTGGAGGCCAGCATATGACACCAATGATGTTGTAGAAATCGACAAACCGTTCCACTGAACGACACAGTTGAACGAGTCATTAAAAAGGACTCGTTACTTGAGTCAGTAAAAAAAGACCTAGCATTCGTGAACTGCGCATCAGTAGTGACAGCAGAGTGGTGGAGATTGCTGGCTGCTGCTCCAGGAACCTTTCAAGGATCTCCAGCACACTATTCCACCGGGTCACCACGTCAATCAGCAGCTTGTGTAATGGCAGGTCCAGCAACTTCTGCTTCTGCAATCAACCTCTCACTTCTGCTCATTTACTTTCTTTAAAAGCATATATTGAATATTGTGAATAACCTAAACCTCCTCATTGAAAAGAAGTGAGAGGTTGATTGAACTCTTGTGGAAATCAGCGACACTGCTAATGGGGAAAAGCAGAAGCTAATTCAGTTAGGGATCTGCCAGCCGGTCCTGAAAACAAAGCTACCACACGAGGTCCACAAGACATAACACCTATTCCTTGGGAGACCCAACAACTCCACTTATCCTTTTATAATTGAAGGGTCTGTCTTGCTTATGTACAGATTCACTTCACTCTGCATCTCCAGGGTGGCTTCAGCCATTCCCTACATGAAACCCACATGATGCAACATAAGACCCACATGATGCTACATGAGGCCCACATGATTCTAATGCTTGTGACCTGCCAACCACCTGGTACTAAATTCACATTTAGTTCCTTCTCAATGACCTGTCCTGACCAAACATCCAGTGGAGCAGAGGACAACGTCAACACTGCCATGGCGATGCTCGGATATGACATAAAAAAATGTAAATATAGATAGAACAAAGTGCAGCCTTCTTAATTCCAGGCATGATACAAGAAGTTAAATCCTCAAGTGAGGAAAACCGCTGCATGCGCAAGTGTATTGACCAATCTAAGTTCAAGGCACAGTCCCAAAACTGCTGTTTGAATGAAAAAACAAATGTTGTGTAAAGAAAACAGCTTCTTTCCCCTCTTCTTTTGACCAGAATTCCATTTTCTTCTCCTAAGGCTCAAACATTGTGAAATGGACCAAAGTAGTCAACAATATAGGGATTAATGCGGCACTAGGAACACAGCTTCCCTCTTCTGCCTCCATTCCCTCAACACTAAGCCTTTCTTCCCCCACAATCATGTGAGAAACTCCATCACACGCCTTCACCAGATTCAGTAACACTATCCAACCCAATCTGTATATGGATCACACTGCTTCACCAGATTCAGTAACTCTATTCAACTCTGAATATGGTCTGGGTCACAACTCCCCACCAGGATCCTTTCTGTGATCATTTCAATAAAACCACTTTTGGCTGGAGAGGAAAAGTTTCAGTCAAGAGGGTTAATGCCAGCTTTAATGAGGTGAGACAAAAAACTACAGATTAGTAAAATATAGTCATTCACATTACAAGCGGACAGCCAACCATTCATAACAGACTGCAAGAATTAAAGAGTCTCCATTCAAAGTTTCTTTTTCATTAGGCCAATGCGTTCGACTATGAAGCCTACCATTCACCAAGGCATATGCTAATTGGGATCTTAACATTTTAAATACATTTCAATTACATTTTAAAACCAGTGTTGAACAAAAGATGATATGAGTGAGAGCTGGGGGTCCCCAAGGAGGTTTGAGAACCAAATGTCAAGAGATAAGCGTCTTGTAAAGACAAAACATGAAACAGCATGAATGACAAAGGCCTTCTCTCCTTCTTTGGATCAGTTTCATTCATTCCATCAGCATCAGAGCCATGACAGCTTCAAAGCTGGCTGTGACAGAAGATTGAATACTGATTTTTGTCTCACCTCTCAGTCATCTCTTACAATGTGTGGCTTAAATAATCATGGTTCACATATTTGAGAAAGATTGAGAAAGAAGGCCATGTTTCTTCCACCAGGAAAGTGAAAGCAACCGGCTGATCTCACAAGCCTCTTTTAGAAAGTGGTGAGCCTATTCTCGGACTGCATCTGCTCACTCCACATGTTGTTGATGGTTCAACAACCTTATTGTTTGTGTTAAACCACTCACCTTCTTTAAGGGCCTTGTCCACATTGTGTGATATCACCACTCTTCTTGTTTGTGCAGAATCCAAAAGGGGCACCGTGAACCTTCCCTGAAAACATAACAAAAAACAATTCCCAAATCAAAGAGTACACAGGATGGAGTAAGTGCTTTAACTGGGCCGGAGCAGCAGTGTGTGCTTCAATCACAGACAACTGTTCACTAAAGCCTACTAATATAACAGCTGTCCAATAGGCTGACTGTTAGCAAACTTATCAATACATCTTACACGTATCGGACACCACGGGCTCCCTGCTCCTAACTAGGCTACCACACAGTGACATTACCTCATCGTATTTGATACAACATTGACTTGAAAATCAGAACCTTACAAAAATAACTGGCTAAATCATTTCCAGCATGTTGCCTTGAGTGTCTGTGGTGCTCGTTTGATGTTTAGCTGTTCCGAGAAGCACAAGGCTTACGTGAGCGCAATCTGTGATTTTTGTGAAATCTGTTACACCACAAATGTCAACAGATGGTACGTGGTGCAATGGTAGTCGACCTATTAAATGAATCCAATGGTGAGTCGACTTCCATCATTTACTTTGCCGGCCAAACTAATTCAGTATGGCATTGAGGATGACAAAAATATCCCTGGTTCATCTAGGACGAAAGCCAAAAGTATCTTGGGCACTGTAAAACCCGTTTTATTTTTTGGTTTATTTTTCCCCAAGTTCTGTGATACCTTTTTTTGGGGAGGATTCCGTTAAAGGGGCAATATGTAAGATTTTTACTGTACTAGTACTAGCATGAAAACAAGCAAAAATGACCAGCTGAAATCTGACTTTTATGTTTTAAGTTATTGTTTCAAATAATCTATTTCTACATACTTTTTCAAAGTGACTGACATATTCCTAATTAAAACTTTTTCGCCGGTCTGTCCTGTTTGCACAAAGATCAACGTGACACTGCCACGCCAGAGCATGAGCAATAGGAAAAGGAACCGCGCCGCACGCAGACCTCGAACGGTCATTATGAATGCCACGTCAATTTCATATCAGTTAGTTGTCTAGGTTAGCAGATTATTTATTTCTAATTGTCATCCCTTTGCATCTGTTTTAATCTATGACCAATATTTGTATTTTTAGAATTATTGGGCTATACTGTTAAAATTAGTCCAGAGTTAAATAATTTACTCAGAAAAATCCGAAACCGACAGGTTAAATTTCTCCCCCATTCTGTGTGGTCAAGATGAACGGTCGACATGCGCCGTAGCTGCTCAAGACTTTTTAGGGGCCTCGACCCGCGAGATTGAAAGTCTATTAGATGTTCTGTATGTGCAATTAGTATTATTGTAACGGTTTCATTACGGGGTCGAACCAGCGATCCTTTGAACACAATAACCACTGCCCCCCACAAAGCGCCGTTACAATCGCCGCCAATAAGCCGCAAAGAACCTTTGTGAAGCAAGATTAACAACTATTTCAAAGCCTCACTCAGAAAGTGACATACCCAAAGAAAATGCTATAAGCGCCGACCGCGACGCCAGCTGATGAGCCATTTCACAATTTCACACTGGTTACATGCCTGCGAACGTTCTACTAATGCATCTCATTCGAGGCCATTAAACATGCAATTTATGGAATGAAGCCAACCTAATCCAGAGCTCAATAAAAACCAGACACTTGTAGACCGGATTAACTACGCGGTCACCAAATCTTTTAATGCTTTTTTTGCGGCTTTTCATGTAGAACCAACTAATCAATAATCAAATTCGTTACTTACAATTTTATTATCGACTTTAATCGATTAGTTGTTGCAGCCCTACAGCACAGTAAGTTATGTAGAAACTCTTTGGTTCACTTGTGGTGTGAACACTAGTACGAAATTATATGCAATATTACAGTAAAATGGTAATATATATACAGTATTACTTAAACACTAAGCAAAAGTACTTACACAAAAAAAGCCCAGAAACTATGACAAATATGAATATCTGTGGGCCTTAGAAGATGCAGAAAAACAACAAAGTTTTTCTGCATCTTCTAAATTAGCCCGGCAGAAAGTAGAGAAAAAAGTTGACCGATATACAGCTCCGGAAAAAATTAAGAGACCACTGCACCTTTTTGTTTCCTTTCCAAAAGAGTTGAAAAGGAAAGTTTTGAGTGAGGAACAGAAGTGTTCAATTTGCAGTAGTCTCTTAATTTTAGCTCTTCTGTTCATCACTCAAAACCTTCCTTTTCGAATTTTTTGGAAAGGAAAAGGTGCAGTGGTCTCTTAATTTTTTCCGGAGCTGTATTTACAAAAAAGTAGTGAAGTAGACTTGCGTTCTGTAGAATACTAAGGACCCAGAGAAAAATAGCAGGGGAGAGAATGTGCTTAAAATAATTGAATAAAGAGTAGTTCCTGACATGTTTAAAAGTAGCTGTCATGCCAGACAATGTCAACAACTCTGCTATACTGTATATGATTTAAATATTTACAACTTTATTGCACCATGGCAGTTACATGCATGTTTCATATACAGTTCTGTCTTTTATATTTTATTAAACATGAAACGGTTCAAACTGTCAGAACGCAGTCACTATTGGCCCTACACTACATCCTCCAGCACCTTAACAACCCAAAGACAAATGCAAGGATACTGTTCAAGGGCTTTTGCTCTGTGTTCAACACCATCATGACAGAACTACAAACTCTCCATGCTGAAGTTGTCCAGCTGTCCTTTAACAGTGTCATTCTGAGCAGTGAAATCCTGGCCAGTAGGCCACAAGTCTTTATTCAACAGCACCTCAAGAATGAGTGCTCTCACCCTTGCTCTACTCATTCAATACCAACGTCTGTACCTAAAAAACTACATCCGTCAAGCTGCTTGTCTCCCCAAATGACAACAATCGGGTCAATCTCATAACTGATGGCGATGAGTCTATATACCAGGGACAGGTCGCTTGGTTAGTGACCTCTTCACAGAAATCTCCATCATCTGGCTTGGATCCCCCTGCTGCAGAAGTAAACTGCAACATACAGTTGTGCTCAAAAGTTTGCATACCCTTGGAGAACTAGTAATATATGTACCATTTGTAAAGAAAACATGAGTGAGCAGGCAAAACACGTCTTATTTCTTATGGGATTCACATTCAACTGTAGGTCATTACAGAATGGCACAATCATAAAACAAAACATGGCAACAAAGAAAAAAATGAAATGGCCCCTGTTCAAAAGTCTGCATACCCTTAGTTCTTAATACTGTGTATTGCCCCCTTCAGCATCAATGACAGCGTGCAGTATTCTGTAATAGTTGTCTATGAGGCCCCGAGTTCTTGCAGGTGGTATAGCTGCCCATTTGTCTTGGCAAAATACCTCCAGGTCATGCAAAGTCTTTGGTCGTCCTGCATGAACTGCACGTTTGAGATCTCCCCAGAGTGGCTCGATGATATTAAGGTCAGGAGACTGTGATGGCCACTCCAGAGCCTTCACCTTTTTCTGCTGTAACCACTGGAGGGTCAACTTGGCCTTGGTGCTTAGGGTCACTGTCATGCTGGAAAGCCCAAGAGCGTCCCATGTGCAGCTTTTGTGCGGAAGAATGCAAATTGTCTGCCAGTATTTTCTGAGAACATGCTGCATTCATCTTGCCATCAATTATCACAAGATTCCCCGTGCCTTTAGAGCTCACACACCCCCAAAACACCAGTGAGCCACCACCATGCTTCACAGTGGGGATGGTATTCTGTTCACTATAGCCCTTGTTGACCCCTCTCCGAACATAGCGCTTATGGTTGTGACCATAAAGCTCTATTTTGGTCTCGTCACTCCAAATTAGTGTGCCAGAAGCTGTGAGGGGTGTCAAGGTGTTGTTGGGCATATTGTAAGTGGGCTTTTTTGTGGCATTGGTGCAGTAAAAGGCTTCTTTCTGGCAACTCGACCATGCAGCTCATTTTTGTTCAAGTATCATCGTATTGGGCTCCTTGAAACAACCACATTGTCTTTTTCCAGAGTAGCCCGTATTTCTCCTGAGGTTACCTGTGGGTTTTTCTTTGTATCCCGAACAATCCTTCTGGCAGTTTTGGCTGAAATCTTTCTTGGTCTACCTGACCTTGGCTTGGTATCCCGGAATTTATCCCGGAATAAGAGATCCCGGAATTTACCACTTCTTAATAAGTGATTGAACAGTACTGACTGGCATTTGCAAGGCTTTGGATATCTTTTTACATCCTTTCCCATCTTTATAAAGTTCCATTACCTTGTTACACAGGTCTTTTGACAGTTCTTTTCTGCTCCCCATGGCTCAGTATCTAGCCTGCTCAGTGCATCCACGTGAGAGCTAAAAAACTCATTGACTATTTATACACAGACACTAATTGCAATTTAAAAAGCCACAGGTGTGGGAAATTCACCTTTAATTGCCAATTTCATCTGTGTATGTCACCTACTGTGTCTCTGACAAGGCCAAACATTCAAGGGTATGTAAACTTTTGATGAGGGCCATTTCTGTTATCATTATGATTTAAAAAGGAGCCAAAAAACGATGTGATAATAAATGGCTTCATATGACCACTATCCTTAAATAAAAGACCGTTTTTTTCAAGATCAGTCATATTTTCAAAATCAATGCCAAAATTTCACAATTTCTGCCAGAGTATGCAAACATACGAGCACAAATGTATCATACGGTCCGCAGAGGTTATCATCGGCTGCCACTTGTCCTCCGTAGAGATGGTATATGACTTCAGGGCTGAATCTTGCTGAACCCTCCCAACCCTGCTCACTACTGTTGCAAACATTCTATTCCGGCAGGCGAGCAATACAGGTCAGTTGTGACAAACAAAGTTTTTTGTTCTGTGCTGTGGCCTTTTTATCAGCTATCTGCCACACAGAGACCAAGACTATGCTCATCACATCAAGCCACCTCCAAACTATTTATTGTTAATAAAATAACTGCTTCCAACTCTACTCATCTCCCAGCATTTACTGTCTGGTAATGCAAATCTTACTAAGCCATTCAGATTCTTTTCACAATTCTTAACCAACCAGGAACTATTTCCCAGGACACTTGTGCCCTAGAGGGCACATTCTCCAGCCAACAACCACAACAGAGCTTGCAGGGGCTCTACTTGGCACAAGGAGTCGCTAGATCAAAGGCAAAACATGCTCCATCTCAGTCTATGCAAACAAAATCATTATTAAAGGATATGCTTCAAACTAAAAATTCTGATTGAAAATTCATGTAAACTCAAAGGAAGTCTAGGAAATGACTAAAGCAGCATTGAGCAACACAAACAAGGACGTTTCAAAACATAACACCCACACAGTACTGGAGAGATCAGACCCAGACAAAAGTGTTTTAATGGTCTGGCTGAACATTACAGCTGTCGAAAACATCAAACATTATAAAGGGCCATCATGCAAGGCCCCAAAGAGCACAATAATGAATGCTTAGCTGTCACTGCCTTTGTAATAAACGTTTCAGACATAAAACTTAATGCTCAGAATATGGTTGCTAAGGACAAGGAAAATGACTACAGTGAAATGAACATGAATAGAACCTATGCAGAACGCTTACCATTAATTTGTTAAATAACTCCAAAAGGAAAGTAGACTGTCTCTTTGCAGTTTCAAATCTGCTAATTTTAGGTGGACCTTTCTTCACAAGGAGACCAAAGCTTCCCAACAAGAAGCACAGCAAGGCAAACGAGATATAAATAAAAAGCTTCAGAAAAAATGACGTTACGGTGAGCCCTCCATATCCAAACTGAAAAAGTAATGCTGCGATGATTCCCAAGCTGATAGCAGGCAAGAAACGAAAAGAGGAACCGATGGAGACGGTGCTAGACATGGGGGCATCGGTGCTGCTGCTGCTCCTGCCAGCAAAATGCATGCTGCTGTCAATGACATCTCCTCAACGCCGACAAGAGGACAGGCTTTGTGTTCCTCGCAGTTGGATCTTCATTCAATAGCATTGACCCTTTACGGAGAAAAGGCACCCAAATATGGACATGGGATATTAGAGATGAAAAAACATTCCCTTTGCTGTTAGTCTTGGTCCATTTAAAGCTATAGGCATTGACGTCATGCTATGAACCTAGTTAGTGTGTTACTAAAGCTTTGCAATGTAAAGCAAGGTTCCGTTATTCCACCTAAAATAATCAAAGCAAGCTAGCACGCTTGCTTTGATTAGCACGCTTATTATCGTTAAATTACCTAGCAAGTTTACATTGCGTTTACAGCTCGACAAAGTCGAAAGGTGGATAAGGCTTCTTTAGCTAAAGTTAGCTAGCAAGCGACATAATACCAAAAGGATCTGTCCACAGGTAACGTTAGCAATGGTGCTAATTGCTAACACACTCCATCATCATTTAGCTATAGCTAGCTGTTATATGCACTTCAATACTAGCTAGCTTGCTTGTTACCCAAAACAGACGCTACTCGATATTTAATAATTTAAAAAAATCCACCGACACAACTGATGACACCTACGTAGTCGAGGCGACTGCAATAAGCTTTGTTACGGATCGCCCTCTATCGTCCGATGAGTGAATATTTTCTTGTTTTTACCTTTAGACCACGCCTGCAACGTTAGGATACCTTGAGGGAGTTTAATTAAGCGTTAGTCGGTTGAACCGGGCCATGTCCCGTCACGTGAAAGGGGCAAAAGCTGTCACATTTTTTTCTTCGTTCATGTTGTGAACAAGGCAGCCACGTAGTCCAGAAGCGAGTACCTTATTTTCATTTCATAATAAATATATATATATATATATATATATATATATATATATATATATATATATATATATATATATATATATATATATTATATATATATATATATATATATATATATATATATATATATATATATATATATATATATATATATATATATATATATATATACAGGTGCTGGTCATAAAATTAGAATATCATCAAAAAGTTGATTTATTTCAGTAATTCCATTAAAAAAGTGAAACTTGTATAATGTATACATTCATTCCACACAGACTGATATATTTCAAGTGTTTATTTCTTTTAATTTTGATGATTATAACTGACAACTAATGAAAACCCCAAATTCAGTATCTCAGAAAA
>JACXGI010013079.1:0-21502 GCA_016801175.1 Esox masquinongy | reverse complement strand
AATTTTCTGAGATACTGAATTTGGGGTTTTCATTAGTTGTCAGTTATAATCATCAAAATTAAAAGGAATAAACACTTGAAATATATCAGTCTGTGTGGAATGAATGTATACATTATACAAGTTTCACTTTTTGAATGGAATTACTGAAATAAATCAACTTTTTGATGATATTCTAATTATTTGACCAGCACCTGTATATGCGCCGCCATCTTGGTTGTAATATATATTGTTATGGACTCCTTTAAGAGTTCCTATCGATGGAATTACTATTAGAATATGCATAGCCATTACCATGCATACAGGTACTCCTAAGTGGGGTAACAATGGAACTGCCAAAAAACATTTTCAGAAATAAATATAAACATTTTTATATTTATTTCTGGAATCAAGCTGCATTATGTAGGCTTTTTTATTTTTTTGTGTTCAAACACTCCTGTAAGTTTATAGTAATCTTTTAACGCAATGCAGCAGTAAAAATATTGACCCAGAGTGTGGAAAAGGTAATAACTGCCTCACTCCATAATATATATTTCTTACAAGGTAATTTATTTATAATATATATTTATAATATATATATATATATTTCTAACTTGGTAGGTATATTTATTTTGATGTTTGATGCATCCAATGTACTGTTGTTCTTATCATTAGCTATCTAACAAACTTAAACCACAACATTGCATTTGTTCGTTTTAATTAAATATACAATCTTGTTAGTAGTAGCTAACAAGCTTGCTAACATACCACGTGTCATATTTTATGATTGTTCTGAATGCCATGTTGACTTTGGCCAGCAAATCTGTGTTGGTGCAGAATATTCAGATTTTAAACATTACCTGATCATAAAGCCCAGATCATATAATAAGATGAGATGACGTGACAGGTTGTTTGATCTGAACTGTTTTAGAATGCATGATGTCATTGACCTTGTGACCAAGACTCATTAAATAGCTAGCTAAAAACTGCAACAAAACATCCATTTAGTCAGAGAACATTAGCTAGCTAGCTGTTTTTCCTCTCCTCACTGCTCTGTTACACTCTGGCCTACTCTCTTCTCTTCCATGTCCTTTGCTGGCTTTCTCCTCTTTACCATTCTGTCTCTCACTTTCAAGACTCTCTCTTCCCTGCCTAGTAGAGTAATGCATAAACTGCTTATAAAAATACACTGAGCATAATCTTTAAAAGATGGTACTCATTAATACATTTATTTAGGTTCAAGTAAATACATAATTTAATTCAGAATTTCATCAGACTAGCTAAAGTTACCTGATACTATAGTCCCTGCTCCCCCTTTCCCTTTTGCTGGAACTGATTAAAATATTTCAACAAACACATCTTAAGAAAGAAAAATCACACGGACAACGGATCCATTTATGTCACACCTAACAGTGGATGAACAAATAGCTAGCATGGCAAAAAAAAAGTACTGTTAGGTAGCAAAACTTGCTTTGCCTAACTACTTTGTTTCTCAATATAACTGGAGATAAAATTGTGGCAGCAATATTGATCGCTACATCTAAACAAGGTGAGGATAATGTGTGTTTTAACTGAAAAGTTAGCTAATTAACATAATCAAGCAAACAAAGGTCTGGTACATTCAACGTGCGTTTCTCTGCTGATCTCTCTAACAATTGTTTTTTCGAACACGGTAAGGACGTCTGTGCTTCTCCTACAGCTTGTCTGTATAGAGAGTATTGGTGGCTCCGATTACTAAGACAGCGCGATCTGTGTTTCCCAAATCACATGCAGAAAATAGCACAATGAGCTAATTACCCTCAAGAAAGATGTACAACATTGTAATCTGACAAATTGTTTGTAATTTGTCATTTTTGTTGATGTGGCGGGAAAGATTTTGCCATGGCGTGACGCCACAGTAAAAAAACGCAATGGAATCACTGTCATACACGAACACTGAGGCTCAGAACAACCTGGTATTTATTTAGCTATGGTGATCTACTGTTGTGTTTATGACCCTCATATTCATGTTTGATAAATCTTCCTTTTTCTAAGCGTACAAATATTTAAAATTCTGTTAATGTTCAAGTACAATTTAGGAAACATTTTTGCTTAGTATTAATAGATTAGTGTGATAAATAGGATCTGTAGGTCTTTGGACTATTGTGATGTCAAAACAATGGAGCAACTACCGAAGACATCCACGTCCTCCACATTCTCTCCACATCCAGTATATTTTGGAATACACTAGTTTTTTTTTTAGGGGAGACAGTTTGTACCTATGGCTCTCTCATACTGTAAGTGCATGCTTTTTGAGCAGGTGTGTTTCTTGCATATAAAGTACATATACACCGATCAGCCAACATTATGACTACCTGCCAAATATTGTTTGGGTCCTCCTTTTGCCGCAAAAACAGCCCTGGCCCATCCAGGCATGGACTCCACTAGACCTCTGAAGGTGTGCAGCAGATCCTCTAAGTATTGTAAGTTGCGAGGTTGGGCCTCCATGGATTGGAATTGTTTGTCCAGCAAATCCCACAGATGCTCGATTGGAATGAGATCTGGGGAATTCGGAGGCCAAGTCAACACCTTGAACGCTTGTTGTGTTCCTCAAACCATTCCTGAACCATTTTTGCTTTGTGGCAGGGCACATTATCCTGCTGAAAGAGGCCAATGCCTTCAGGAAATACCATTGCCATGAAAGGGTGCACATGGTCTGCAACAATGCTTAGGTAGGTGGTACGTGTCAAAGTAACATCCACATGAATGGCCCACACATGAAACCTGCGCTTGAATGTATTGTAATTCTTAGTTTTAACACTAGGTGGAAATACTGTCTTGAACAAGGCAGGTTCTCCAAAAAACAGGATTATTCAAAGAAAATATTTGCCACGGGTGACCAAAAATGGCAGAACCAAAGAAATGCAAGATAGAAAGTGAGTGCAGAAAATTTCAGACATGGTGGGAAAATGAAATATTTCTACATAGAAGTCAAAGGGAAGTGTGTCTGTTTGATATGCCACGAAACTGTTGCAGTGATGAAAGAGTATAATGTACAACACCATTATAAATGTAAACATCAGACCTACACGTCCAACACTGGTGCCGAACGAGAACAGAAAATTAAGCAAATGGCAGCTAGCCTGTTGGCTCAACAACAGTATTTTCTCTGTGTTATCAAAACTCAAGGAAATGCCACAATAGCCAGCTATGAGATAGCTCAACTCATTGCCCAACACGGGAAACCTTTCTAAGATGGTGACTTCATAAAACAGTGCCTCACTAAAGTCGCAGGAATAATGTGTCCGGAAAAAATGCAGGAGTTCAACAACGTTAGCATGCCCAGAAACACAGTTGTGCGGCGAATCGAAGACTTGTCAGCTAACCTAAAATATCAACAGTCAGATAAAGCTTGTGCTTTTTATTTTTCCTCAATTGTATGTGATGAGAGCATAGATGCAACAGACACCGCACAGCTGTTAATTTTTTTGTGATAACTTTTGCATTATGGAAGAGCTGCTTGATCTCAGGAGTCTAAAGGGCACAACAACTGGTAAGGACATTTTTGAAGCTGTGTCAGATGCAATTGACAAGATGGGACTTAAATGGGACAAGCTTTTTGGAGCGACAATGGATGGGGCTCCAGCTATGACAGGCGAGCGCATGGGAATGGCCTCTATGGTGTGCACCAAGGTGCAAGAGAATGGAGGTGAGGCCGTTAAAATGCAATGTATCATCCACCAAGAATCCCTCTGTGCCAAGACAGTCCAGCGTGGTGATGTGATGAACACTGTTAGGGAACCAGTCAACATAATTTGAGCATGAGGGCTCTACCACAGAGAATTTCAAGCTTTCCTATCTGATGTTAATGCTGAATATGGGGACCTACTCTACCATTCTGATGTGTGCTGGCTAAGTCACGGCTCAATATTGCAGCAGTTTTATTCCCTGAGATCAGAAATCGACCAGTTTTTGAAAGAGAAGGACCAACCTCTTCATGAGCTGAGTGACCCTCTATGGTTGGCAGATCTGGCATTTTTAGTTGATCTTAATGATCATCTTAACACACTGAACAAGAGCCTACAAGGCAAAGACCAGCTTGTACCACAACTATATGCGCACATGAAAGCATTCTGTGTGACGCTCCGTCACTTTGAGACACAACTAGGCAACTTCAATGTTGTGCGCTTCCCCACGTTGTCCGAAATCAAATTTGCTTTTCCAAAGGCTAATCTTTATGCTAAAAAGGGGAAATGTGTCTGTGATCACCTCTAATGACAGAATTCAGTCAGCGCTTCCAATATTTTTCTATCATTGAGAAAGAAATCAACTCCCTTACTGATGGATGCAGAAGAAGTAGAAGAGAGTCTGCAGTTGGAACTAATCGAAATGCAGTGTGATAATTCTCTGAAGAATCAACATCAACTCCTCTCCCTACCCGACTTCTACAGGAGCTTGGAAAAGGCAAAGTTTCCTCTGATGAGACACCACGCAAAACGAATGATGAGTCTGTTCGGCTCAACATACATAGGTGAGCAAACATTTTCTCTGTTAAATCTGAACAAAAGCACATTGAGAACCAAAATGACTGACAGCCATCTCTGTGACGTCCTTCGCATCTCAACCACCAAACTTACTCCTGACCTGCCAGCCATCCGTCAGTCTAAAGTGCAGCATCACTGCTCCCACTGAGTGCCATGCTGTTTCCATTATAGGTGAGTTATAAATATATTACACAGTATTCATCTGTTAATAAGCCCAATTACTTGATAAATTCAGTCAATTTTAGTAGATAACACTTTCCAACAGACGTTAGTTGATGTGTTAACAAGCCCAATAACTTATTTGCATAACAAGCTTGAAATATACCCATCCCTTTTCCCCCTCATTTTCCCCCTTTATACAGGGCTGTGGAGGAGGATCACCATCTTGACTAAGCAATCTGAGGCTGCTGTTTTGAGAATAAGCTTTCAGCCCTTTTTGTAACAAAATAAATGAAACCCCATTAATGGAAAACTGTGATGTTGCTGTTTTTTTCTTTAAGCATATTCAATTATCAAGCATAATTTACCTACATTTGATCGATTTTACTGAACTTACAGTTGTGCTCAAAAGTTTGCATACCCTTGGAGAATTGGTAACATATGTACCATTTGTAAAGAAAAATTGAGTGTGAAGGCAAAACACGTATTTTATTTCTTATGGGATTCATATTCAACTGTAGGTTATAACAGAATGGCACAATCATAAAACAAAACATGGCAACAAAGAAAAAAATTAACTGACCCCTGTTCAAAAGTCTGCATACCCTTAGTTCTTATTACTGTGTATTGCCCAGTTTAGCATCAATGACAGCATGCAGTCTTTTGTAATAGTTGTCTATGAGGCCCCCGAATTCTTGCAGGTGGTGTAGCTGCCCATTCGTCTTGGCAAAATGCCTCCAGGTCATGCAAAGTCTTTGGTCGTCTTGCATGAACCGCACGTTTGAGATCACCCCAGAGTGGTTCGATGATATTAAGGTCAGGAGACTGTGATGGCCACTCCAGAACATTCACCTTTTCCTGCTGTAACCACTGGAGGGTCAACTTGGCCTTGTGCTAATGGGTCATTGTTGTGCTGGAAAGTCCAAGAGCGTCCCATGCACAGCTTTCGTGCAGAAGAATGCAAATTGTCTGCCAGTTTCTGATAACAGGCTGCATTCATCTTGCCATAAATTTTCACAAGATTCGCCGTGCCTTTAGAGCTCACACACCCCCGAAACATCAGTGAGCCACCACCATGCTTCACAGTGGGGATGGTATTCTGTTCACTATAGTCCTTGTTGACCCCTCTCCAAACATAGCGCTTATGGTTGTGACCATAAAGTTCTATTTTGGTCTCATCACTCCAAATTACATTGTGCCAGCAGCTGTGAGGCATGTCAATTTTAACCAGGCTTTTTTGTGGCATTGGCGCAGTAAAGGCTTCTTTCTGGCAACTCGACCATGCAGCTAATTTTTGTTCAAGTATTGTTGTATTGTGCTCCTTGAAACAACCACACCGTCTTTTTCCAGAGCAGCCTGTATTTCTCCTGAGGTTACCTGTGGGTTTTTCTTTGTATCCCGAACAATATTCTAGCAGTTTTGGCTGAAATCTTTCTTGGTCTACCTGACCTTGGCTTGGTATCAAAAGATCCCTGAATTTTCCACTTATTAATAAGTGATTGAACAGTACTGACTGGCATTTGCAAGGCTTTGGATATCTTATATCCTTTCCCATCTTTATAAAGTACCATTACCTTGCTACGCAGGTCTTTGGACAGTTCTTTTCTGCTCCCCATGGCTCAGTATCTAGCCTGCTCAGCGCATTCACATGAGAGCTAACAAACTCATTGACTATTTATATACAGACTCTAATTGCAATTTAAAAAGCCACAGGTGTGGGAAATTCAAATTTAATTGCCATTTCCACCTATGTTTGTCACCTTGTGTGTCTGTAACAAGGCCAAACATTCAAGGGTATGTAAACTTTTGATCAGGGCCATTTGGGTGATTTCTGTTATCATTATGATTTAAAAAGGAGCCAAACAACTATGTGATAATAAATGGCTTCATATGATCACTTTTTTTTTTGCACGATCAGTCATATTTTCAAAATCAATGCCACAATTTCACAATTTCTGCCAGGGTATGCAAACATATGAGCACAACTATAAATAGGGTCCCCAATTGGAGGCAACGCAGCGCAGCAGCCTCACAGTCCAACAGCCAGGGTCCCCACGGTCAGGCCCTGGCTGTGGACCCCAGGTGCATAGAGATGCCTAGACACACCCCAGCCAGGACCAGACAATAACTACTGCGTAGAGATCAAAATAATGAGTGTTGTATTGTTGACTTTTGAAGTAGATGGCACTGTATAAAACAATGTCCTCTTTCTTAAAGGAGTAGTTTACATAGGAACCTCTTAGTTGTTTTGGATCAAGTTTGAGAGATTTCTTGGTCAATGAGATCTGTTTTAGACTTAAATCACCGGAAGGAGCGTGGAAATGGGCTTTGCATGTTAAACAATATACTATATGTTTTTCAGAATGTGTGTTGAACGGTGAGATCTGATTGCTTTAAAAGTAAATTTGTGTGTAGGCGCAGATTTCCTTGATAGAGCCATTGGGTATCTTTCAGCTATGTTTTTATCTGTAGATATAATGGTACATTTACAATGTGTGAACATTTTTCTGCTCTCTAAAAGACTAAAGCAGGTCTCCATTCACAAAATAGACAGCCACTAACCACATGCCCTGACCAATTTGAAATTCATGAGCATGTATTTTGTTTTATTGGAATTTTGAAGTACTTCAAGATCAAGCAAGTTGAGCAATAGAGTCTGCGATAATTGCAGCGGACAGCTTCAAAAAGTAAGGTTCCAGACCATCGACCCCAGCTGATTTATAAGGGTCCACATTTTGGAGCTCCATCCAAACGTCAGTCACCTAACTGGATGGAATGAGAAACCAATAATGAGGAAGGCCTACAGATATCAAGACTAGACAGAAAAGGGCTGGCAAGTGTTAACGGCCTCAGGGTTACCTATGCAAGTAACAAGTGCTGCACAGGCAATTAAGTCGGTGGAAGCAGTAGAGAAACAGCACTAACTTCTAGTGCAGTCGGTCTGAGCACATATTTATTTCTGCCAAATCATCTCAACAATTAAAAGTTATTCATTAAAACATATTTCACTATCCTATTACTTTCTAATAACCTGGAGCATTATACCAACAACCATCCATACACACATACAATAACAGTAATTCACTATAACATTCACCTCACAGTCAGTTATCTATTCAGATGGAAGCAGAATAGTCAGGTGTAGTTATCCTTTAAATTTAAATGTAATAACGTTCTGAATAATTGTATAATTTCATGCACTACCGTTCAAAAGTTTGGGGTCACTTAGAAAATGTAATTGTTTTTGCAGAGCCGGCAAAAAAACAATAAGCGGAGCCAGCCAAGAAGGGTGAATGTCTCTTAGTGAGTGAGTGAGTGACTGACTACCCCTCGTTACATAGCGTAGTGGTTAGAGACGCGGACTACCAAGCCTGAGGATTTGTTCAGGATAGACAACAAGTTTGCTGGCTACAACCTTCAGTCACTACGTTTTAGTAAGCCTAAAATAAAACTGTTTACGGTTATATTGCGAATATTTCTGGTGGATTTTCAAAGTATGCGGCCAGGCATGTTTTTTGGGGTAATATAGGCTAGATCACAACCCCTTGGGGAGTAAAAGAGTAGGGGTTTCCATGAGTTTCTCATCTTTTCACTTGACGAAAAAGTCAGTTATCGTCACCTATATTGATAGTTATGTCATTCACAAATGAAAGAAAAATAAACGTTGTTGTACCATGAAATGAAATAGCTTTGGCAGTGTAAAGTTCATCTTCAGTCTCACTAGCAATTGCTCAATTCTTATGACTATTCCAATTAGTAAGTTAGTAGATTACTGGTTAATAAGCTGTTACAATGGCCAGTGGCAAAAGCCATACAGTTCATAGAGGCTATTTGTGGTGGAGGTAAACCTAATCAGAAACGTTAGTCAATTTAATACAATGCTTAATGGTGTCTAGCAAAATATTCAAACTTGGTGTGATGTTAATTTGTGACAAAATGATCTAATGTCAACACGGTAAACCAACACTTGTAAATATATAGCTCTGTGGCGTAGTGGTTAAAGACACAGCCTCTTATGTGGGAGACTCAGGTTTGAATCCAGTGAGGGCAACAACATTTGACACTTCTAATCGCGGGCCGGCTGAACTAGGCGTGCCTGTTTCCTTTTTCTGGTTCAAAGAAAAGCACATTTTTAGTCCGTTAGAATAACATCAAATTGATCAGAAATACAGTGTAGACATTGCTAGGACTTGTTGTTTTGGACTTGACTATTGTAGCTGGAAACAGATGATTTTTAATGGAATATCTACATGTGTACAGAGACCCATTATCAGCAACCATCAGTCCTGTGTTCCAGTGGCACGTTGTGTTTGCTAATCCATGTTTATCATTTCAAAAGGCTAATTGATTATTAGAAAACCCTTTTGCGATTATGTTAGCACAGCTGAAAACTTGTGCTGAGTAAAGAAGTAATAAAACTGGCCTTCTTTAAACTATTTTTGTATCTTCAGCATCTGCATTTGTGAGTTTGATTACAGTCCTGGCACTGCCTACGTTATCCTCAACACTTCTCATCAGTCAAGTACAGGAAACAAGGGATCGTGTAGCAACCCGGGACTCAGGGATGACCAGTCTGGTCACTTTGATTTACATATGTGTATGTGCCTATATCAGTTATCATAAGCGCCCATAAAGTGTAGGTTGTTTCACATGAACCATACAGTAAAATGGCATGTGTTCCTGGGGCTACACAGAAAGATATGATGCCCACGACTCAGGGATGACTAGTCAATGACATGTGTTCCTGGGCCTAACCAGACCTGCTTCGAAAATACAGAACTCAGGGATACCAAGTCTGGTCGCTTAGACTTACTTATGTGTGTGTAATTACCAGTTGCCCTACGAGCTTGAGTATGAAGATAAACGAGGAATGCCGTAGTAATTTATATTCCAAAGTAATACAATTTATTCCAATCAAGTAATAAAGTTACAATACAAAACATAATTACATACCAACACGATTCAAAGTCCTCCCAACTAGTCAACAAGTCTACTAAGTACACCATAAGTATTTAAGACACTATAGCACAAAGGTGTGCTAGGAGCTTCAGTTAATGATAGACTCCTAAATTTGACTACAACACAAAGTATTGGGAGGTCTCTTTAACAAGGACAAACTCAAATAACTTTTTAGAGACATGGCTATTTATCCTAAAATCCGACATATCTAAAACACTCCCCCAAATAGTCAATAGCAATTAATCAATGCAAAATTATCGAATGGATGGGGTGTTGCCGCCAGTTGTTGTCAGACATGCAACAAGGGCATTTATTTCTACAATGTTCTTGTGAAGTTTGATCCATAACCCATACAGTACAATAAAGCACATCAGACTATTCTGCCCTGTATGGGGAACAAGGGAAATCCAAACACTACAGATAAATGTCCTCAATATCATGCATTTAGTACATTCCAGTTTGCTCAGAGTTTCACACCTCTTCAGGTGAGCTCAGGAGGGTGGGGCAGATGGCCCACACTTGGTGTTCCAGATCTTTAGAGAAGCAACTGTTATGCAGAACGCCTGATTAACATGACCAATGTTAATCAGGGGTTGGAGACTTGGTGGGGCCAGACGCTACTCTTCGTCTAATACACTTCCACTCTTCCTCAACCAACATTTCTTATTACACTACAAATGTAAAACAATGCAGGTGCATTTTGAAATGTTTTAACTAATCACCTTGTAATGAATGTCACTTCAGTTGTACGTTCTAAGTGTGAATTATCCTATGCAGTAAAAGACAGAACAATATGCAAACACTGTAAAGGTTTTGCCACAAACTCAACTGACTGGCTTCTCTCCTGTATGTGCGCATGACGGGATGGTGTACTTTGGTTCCAGTATGTGGAGCAGTCACTGAAATCCCAGATTTTCCACCTCGGAAAATGTCCTCATATCAACTGCAATGAAGACACCAATGTCTCTTGTTATTGCCATGGCTCTAGCATGTGACTGTGGAAGTTGAGATGCAAAGGCATTTGTCAGCGCTGTCTGGCCTGTCAGTGTTTTCTTCACAGGTGCGATTGATTTTATTTGAGAGCTGTGGTGGTTCTGTAGGTGTCTTTGCATAGTGCTCGTGTTAGCCGCTGTGTACGGCACTATTTTCTTACAGTGCTTACATATTGTTCGTGTTTTGTCTGTCACACTGTCACCGTTAATTATTTCTACCGGGTATCCAAAATGCTGCCACACAAATGATTTAAAAGTGGCGGGGGCATTTTCTATTTCACCCTCACCTTCACACTCCGTCATGCTGATACTGACAGCTTTTCACCTTGACAAGAAATAACATCACGTTTTAATATTGTGAGATCTTGTGGCAGGAGATCTCGTCAAACCCCAAACTTTTGACTAGCAACTAAAAACTGCTTCTCAGTGGATGTCTGTCCAACATATAATCCCCGGGAAATAGCCCTTTGATTCCACTAAGGTGGCATGATTTATTTCATGGCCATTTGATCAAATGATACAACTTTTGCTGCGTCACTGCAAGAACAGAGTTCGAATCCCATTGACGGACTAGTCCAGGAGTCCCATGGAGGGCATGCAATTGGCCAGCACCTTATGGCATGGGTCTATGGAGGACCAAACCTGCCAAAATTAGAAACAAATGAATAAATAAGTAAATGTATCAATAAATATATTTATGCATAAAAATATAATAAATGTATTAATCAATATTATTTATCTATTTATTTAATTCCTTGATCATTAATTTCTGTATTTTTTTTTCATTTCCATAATCTTATATTTCTGTATATATTTATTTTCTGTATTTATTTATTTCCGTATTCTTTTATTTCTGTTTTTATTTATATCCATATTCTTTTATTTCTGTATTTATTTATTTCCGTATTCTTTTATTTCTGTATTTATTTATTTCTGCACTTCCTTGACCTTAAGGGGGCGGGACTGACAGATGTAGCAATCAAGCCCAGAGCAGCAGACAGAATCTGACTATGAAGACGGTGAGTGCTGTCTTAGATCCTTGGCGCATCCCCATGTTGCCAATCACTATTCCTTGTTTAAGCACATGCATAGTTTGAGCATAGGTGACATGAATAAGGTATTCAAAAACCGAGAGGAGTTTTCGGAAAAACACAACGTCATTTTCGCGAAGTGAATACACTACGAGAACGGCACGTCTTTGCGGGTCTGTCCCAGGAGTAGTGATGGGCATTCCGGCTCTTTTCAGTGAGCTGGCTCGTTCAGCTCAGCTCACCAAAAAGAGACGTCTCTTTTGGCTCCCAAATAGCTCTTTAAAAAAATATGTTTCGTATTTTTTCAAGTCAAACAGTTTGCGATAGTATGACTATGATTGGTGTTAAAACAATTCTAATTAAATTATTATATGAAATCATACTCTACCTTAACCACAATATATTTAAAATGCATTGGTTTGTTATGAGAAAGAATGCTATTAAACATTTGCGTTTAAAGTATAACTGTTTAATGTATATAAACAAAGTGCATATAAATCTAACCATTCAAAACGAATACAGTCTGAACAGCATAATTCAAATGCTTTTGGACCTGTGAACTTTGTGACCGGGTGTCCCATAGAAAGTATAGACATTTTAGAGGCAACTTGGACTTTAGGGAGCATTTATTGTAATTGAAAGTTTTGCACTGTATTGTCATTTTATGCATATTTTCTTACATTCTACTGTATGCACAACATGCACTCATTCAGGCCTATTTATCTTTAAGAATAAAATAAGCCGCTGATTCATAACAAACATATCAGTGAAAATGAGTGTCAGTGTGTGAACTTGTTCTTTCCTCCATGATTTGATGGTGTGTAATTGGTTATGGAAGCGTTTTGTCCAGCTGATTTAGATAAGTGTCCAACAGCCAGTACAAATGATGTCCGTGATTGTAGGTGTTATTTACGGTAACAAATTAATTCAAACATGTTATTGAAGACTGATAACAGCCTGTGTGGTCGGGCCTCAGTACTTTCAAACTACAACAACTTTGCCTATTTTGTGCTAAATATCACTTTTGTTTAGCTGTTCTGAACACCTCTTGATTGCCTACTCGAAATTAGCATGTCATTCAATGCATTTCTTTATTTTCTGTGAAGTTTAAACAAATGATTAATGATAATTAGACCTGCTGAAATATGCGTCAAAATTGATACGATGAAAAGTGTTTTCACGGCTCTCTAAGTTGCGCATTGGTGCGGTTTATACACGGTGTGACTATAAACGGGGAATAACGGTAGTCTGAGCAGACAAAACGAATGTGTGCGCTTGAGCATTTAGGCCTATATTATTTTTTATTATTTTTTATTTGTTTATTTTTATTTGTTTATTTGTTCTTTGAATTAGTTAATTCTATTCATTTAAATCGTTTGATTATTCATATTTTAATTTTAAAAATATTTTTATAAACAGATTCGGCTCTTCTGAAATGCGAGCTCTTAGAGCCGAATCGTTCACGAACGACCCATCACTACCCTGGAGTCTTTGCATTGAAATTGGTTAATTTCAGTGCCAGTGCATAGGACCAGACTCGTAATTGAAGCGATCATATTTTCCCCAAACCCCTTTCGGTTTGGACCTATGCACTGGTGTTGAAATCAACACGTTATCCCCATCAGATCCCCCGTAAGAGACCCACAAAGACCACACCGTTTTTGTAGCCTCTTCACTGTCCAAAAACCCCTCTCGGTTTCTCTATAGGCTAACTGGCATACATTTGCACTGGTCAAAGTCATATCCACTCTGAAATATCAAGCACCCATCACACAACCTTGGGGATGGTCTTATTCTAAAAGGGAGACCTAAACAATTATTCCATGATTTCAGTGGTGTGATTTGGATGTTCCAACAAATATAGATCTACATATTAGGGGTTTGCCCTAACTTCATGCCTGTCTCAAGGCTCAGTGATTTAACCTTGTGTTTTTCTGCAGTTTGGCTGAGGTTACTTCATATCTTTGAACTTCAGTCATGCCTTCTAATCAAGCTGTTAGACACTTGCTCAGCACCAATATTAAAAACGAGTTATTTTTAATGTCAAGTCGAACAGCAGCAGCCTACCAAGCTTTCTAACCATTTTTGCAGTCTGCAATGTAAGACAAAGTTAACTATTGCTCACTCATGCTTCCTCGCTACTACCGGTATATGCTGCCTTGTGTCCAGTAGGCTACTCTTGAGTCAATCCGTGTGGTATTATAGCCAGCAGTTAATAATGCAATTATTTATACCTTTTAATCGGGATGGAGGGGTTATGTAGGTTGTTTTAAATTTGTTAGTGTTGAGTTGTTAAGTGTATAGGCCTACATTTAAATCTAACAGGACATTGCACAGTTATGTCATCTTTTATACTGCAGGGCGATAATTCTATTATAGGCTACCTTTTCACTGTTTTTCAAACAGGGTCTGTGACCATGTTATCCAGATTTAGTTTACTTTTGATTTGCCACTTGACATTCAAAACCTGTCAATTTAAAAGAAAATTGATGGAGTTCATTCAGTATGTTTTTCTGTTCACTGCAGGGTTTACGTTAGTCGGCAAATGCCGGCTTTTCGCCGGTGTGAGGTGTCCGGCAGATGAAAATATCAACGGCCAAAATATCCGGTGAGAAATATGCCAAATGAATAAAATAAATAGATTAATACCATATTAAATAGCCTAACAGTCTATTGTGTGACCTATGTGATCTGTTGTCAAGAAAACAGCGAACCTCCGCTAGCTCTTACACTACTGTAAGACATTAGGCAAGTGAGTGTTTGGTTATGTGACTAAGCATGGCGCCAGATTCAAAAGCTACACACTCTTGCTCCAGCATACGACTCTGAAATGTCGAAGGCAAAGCAGTCTTCCCTGGGCCGGTTTGAAAAAAAAAAAACAAGCAATGGGTGCCACTGAGGGAGAGGCAGGTACATCCCTCAGAGTGACATGGATGTCCAGCACAGTCACACGGACGTCCTCGCTAGGGGGAGCCCTCGAGTGGATGTTGAGCAAGACCGACGGGCGATGAGTGACATCGTATTGCTGGCGGAGGGTACCATCAGGATGGCCAGCATTCTATCGGCACACTCAAGAAGTCAGCATTTCCTTTTCTTTTCTTAAGTCCTAAGATTTGTTACATTCTGTTTTTTATAGGCTATATTAAAATACAATAAAACCCCAGGAAAATATTTTTTTAAACGAGTTAATACTGTATAGCACACAAAGCACACTATCACGATGACAATTTCATAGGGTTCTATATGGCTAGACGTCGCTGCTTGTCGTAGTTGTCTTCCAAACTACAATATAATTGTCCGTTGTTTTTTTCAAATGACTCAACTAATGGGCGAGCCGAGTGTTACCACAGTCTACATTTAAATGTAGGCTACTTCAAAACTTACATTGTAGGTCTATGAAAATATGCATGCAGCATACAGTAGGCTATCTTGTGTTAGCAGCCAAAGCAGCGGTGACGTCTTATCTTACCGGGAGTTACAGTTAGGCTATTTCAAATTCATAAATTGACAAGGCTGTAAAGGACAAATCATTAATTTTATTGTTATTATTAGGATACTAGCAGGAACAACAACAACCATACAAATTCTACAGAAACTGTTAACAGTAGTGGACTGTTCTTCAACATTGGCAACTATGAAATATATTGAAGGATAGCATCCAAAAACTTTTCATATTTTAAATAGAGCAAATATTTTCTTCTTATGAGGATGATCTCCACAAGAAAGACGACAGCCTCGACTGTGCATATTGTATCAAGCAAACTAGCATTTGCAACATGAAATCTGCGATTTGCTGTTCAAAGTGGTCTTGGTACTTTTATTTTTTGGCCAATGTAGTAAACATTCAGCATTTTAGTTATTAAAAATGTTATTGTTTTGGTGAGGTTTTGTATTTTTATTTTAAAATCAAATAAATAAAGCCATCACAGTTTGTTTAACATTTTGGCCAACTTGTTTTCATTTTTTCTATTATTTGTATAACTTATAATACTGTAATTGTTGTAGTGTGGTTTAATATTAATATTTTAAAATTAAAATAAGGCAAAGTGCAATTGTATTTACATTACTTTGTTTATAATTATTTACTATTTGTTTGTATAACTTACACTACCGTTAATGTTTTGGCGTGATATTGAATTTCTATTTAAAAAATCAAAATAAATCAAAAACATATTTTTGTGAGACTCGTATTTGAAACAGGATATTTAGAAATTACTATTAGCCTATTATTAATTATTTTGACATGACAAATTGGGAAAGAATGAAATAAAAAGAGACTTGACAAACGGTTTATCTGTCAATTGATGTTTTTTTCAGTATAGTAACAAACTTCAAGGTTTCAAGAGATATTATTACAAAGTGAAATTAAATAGCCTCCATTTTCACCCACCTCGGCTGGGTCTTGTTGTGCTTTACTATAGTGTTAGGTATATAAAAACACAACATCATATGTACACGATCTTAAGACTTCAGTGTCGTTTTTGCCTAAAACAAAACATGACAACACTTCCCCATACTCATAGAAAACAGTGTAGTCAAGCCTGAATTCCAGCATAAACATCACAGAAAGAATACATATTGTCATTGGATTTTAATCATAATTTGACTGATGATCGCTTCATAATCAACTCCATTACTATTACATTCAAAATATGCTTGCCCCACAAGACGTCCTGGTCGCTAGAGCTAGATGCTTATGTCCAGGCCACTTTCCTGTCCATCCGGACCGTGCCCTCCATCCTCATCACATGTCCGTCCTGCTCAACATCCCGCACAACATCACTCATTGCCCGTCCGTCCTGCTCAAAATCAATCATCGCCCGTCCGTCCTGCTCAAAATCAATCATCGCCCGTCCGTCCTGCTCAACATCCTGCCTGTCCGTCCGCCTAAACATCCACTCGAGGGCTCCCCCTAGTGAGGACGTCCATGTGATCGTACTAGAGTGTCCATGTCGCTCTGAGCAGGGATGCCGACAGGAATGACAGAGCCCGGGATAGTGTTTAACATTTAGGACCCAAACCACAGGCCAAAATATAAATTAATACTAATTATATTACTGTCCAAAAAACAGGTCATAAACGTTTTATTGTTTAATGTTTTAATTCATAACTAGGCCACATTCAAATCCCTTTCTTTTCAATACAGGTAATTTATTATGGCACATCTTTTCAATTCATAACCTACTCAGTCACAATCAGCCATTACTTAACTGTGTTAGACTCTGTCCATTATTGATCCATGAACAAAATAAATGCAACCGGAAGTCAGGGGAGAGCCATCTTTATTCAGCATAAGTCTACGATGTTGACCTTCCATAGTTCTTACATGTTCTCCAATAATTACAAAGTTAACAGTCTTTTATTCCAGGACACATGAGAGGTGGTCAGTGGTCATAGCTTACCATTACACAGTCCAATATCCTCCAATGAGAAAGGTTTATCCTACAAAAGACCCTTGTATGGTATGTTCCAACCTATGGTCAATGAGCCTATCCATAGAGCCTATGACAGTCACATGGACAACTCCTAGCAGGAGGTATGGACAGGATGTGTGTGGATCTGTAATGGGTATCACGTCTTATGTATTGTCCTTTGTACAGAGTTAGTCAGCACATGTGTTGTGTTAGGTTTCTCATGCCCATTTCCTCTCAACTGCTACACAATATTTAGACGTTCTCTTTTAGATTTGTCCTTCCGTTCTGTTGCATGCTGTCAATGTTTTAGCCAGATAGCTACAGTACTGTAGTTAGACAAATGTATTGGTTAAATTTGAACAATTTTTAAGCTGCACTATGTAGGATTTTTTCAGTAAAAAAACAATTGCAGCATTTTGCAATTACTCACCCGTCAGAAAGCGGTTCCGCACCAATGCCCGATAGAGAATCACATTCCGATTAAAAATATGAAAAATAGATTTACCTGTTCCAAAAAAAGCGCTAACTCAGAGTTCGACGACGTTCTTCTTAGCCTTGCTAACGTGATCTTAGGGTTCCCGGTAGCTAGCTACAGAGAGTTGGTCTAAGTCTAAGTTGGTCTTTCGCTTTGCCATTTTCATAGTGTATGCTGTAGTAGATAAGGGAGGAACTGACTGTCGTCCTGGTCTCTAGCTGCCATTATAGTTTCTTACAGAAAGCAAACTTTGCTCCTTACAGCATACTTATGCTATATATAATATTATTCAGGCGCGTTCCCAAAATAAGCCAAGGAGGAAAGCCTGCCTCGCAGAAGGCGATTGGCTGGGAAGTTGCGGCGTGCTCCAAAAATGATGAAATGACATTGCACTGCTACTTAACTTTTTTTTTTTTTTTACTGAAAAAATCCTATCTAGTGCAGCTTTAACAAAGTTATGTTGGCACTGGTGTTTAGGGTAGTTGTCTAGTTATTAGAAATAGCCTCCCTTACACAATGTCTTTCAACGTTTAAAATGCAATGGGACAACATATAGGCTATTTAAAGGCCATAGGCCTACATTTTAATGCCCATTATCTAATTAGGAAATATAGTTGGAAACTTGGAAATGACAAAATTTGACGTACAATATTAGTCAAAATGTTACACACGACTGAGTGTTTTCTTCCTTCGGTCAGATTTGATGTGACAAATAAGCAACTGAAACGCGTTTGTCTATTAGATAATAATGTTACGAAATTAGGCTACATTATGGTGCATTGCAAAACAATTCTAAACTAGATTTAAACATAGCCTACTGAAATTTAGAAGCAAATGAGTTTCAGTAAATGATCTGCGCCTATAACTTTCCGCAGAGCTGTCAAACGCTCCGACATCCTATGAAAATGGACATAATTCGCATGGTAGGCTATTTCTTTGGCTTCAAAATCTCTTATTCAGATTGGAAACATGATTTTGGAATCAAAATACTGTGCAAAAAGATCATTGTCTATAAAAATAATTGCGGTCTGGCTCAAATTATTTCGATCAGGCAATTATGTAATAATTGCGACAGCCCTGGTGTAGTAGCCTATATGTCTATATGCTCAGTTCGCAAAGATTGTGAAGAGTTCATTCTGCTGACTAATTTAAATGAAAAACATTTGTTGGATCATAGAGTTTGTGTTTTATTGCTGTTTAAATGGGCTATAATATGGCTATTTAAAACATGTCTGGTAGCGGTTCTTTATGGCTGGTGATAGGCCTAAAATAGAAGATAACCGCATCCTTAACCGACTTTTGAAAGCGATTTCAAATGTTTTTTTCAAGTAGGCTTGTCTATACTTCCGTGGCTTAGTTATGTTAGATTACATTTAGCCTGACGTTTAAACTGATAGCTAAATCATTTGGTTTGATATCGAAAGTAATAGCATAATTAGTGTAAAATCTTTCAGTATTGTAGATTGGTTGGCAATGTCATCTCAGCCTAGGACAAGCTAAGCCTAATGAAAAGGCAAGGGCAAACAGATAGCCATCTAGTTTATAGGTTATCACGCACACTTCGCACTGAGATGTATAACTGGATGTCTTATGTACAGAAAAAGGTGAAGGCGTTCCTTTATGAACTGACACGGTCACATTTATTATAAAAACTTAACTGGATGAAATCTAATTTTCGAGATAAATGCAGATTGCGTCTTACACTGGGACTGATGCATAGATATTATATAGTAGGGGAGAGCGGGGTAAGTTATCACACAGGTAAGTTGTCACAGTGTTCATACCTCCAAAACTAGAGGTGCTATCTCAAAAATCAAATAGCTACTTTGTGTGACTACATGTTCTATGGTCAACTTCCTGTTCACATGAGATCAAGATCACTCTAATCTGAGGTGAGCACAAGTTTCTTATTTGTCCCCTTCAAAAGTAAAAAATTGCCACTTTACATTTTATGCAAGAAAACTTTGTTAGGTATAAATGTTGAAAATTATAAATTTGCACTGAGTAGAGGAGACGATAACGTGTCTTTTGATACTTTAGCTGCAGTCCTATGTTGAGCTAACCTTGAGATTTAGCCAACATTAACACACATCAGTTTGAGGCAAGTTGTCTCAATGATCTTGGGGCAAGTCTTCACATGTGACAATTTACCCCGGTATACATAGACACATAGAACATGCTCAAAAAACATTGTGATACTGTGTAATCAGCTCTGATAATGGTATTAAATGTTACTCTAAATGAACTCTTATATATATATATATATATACGTATAGTTTAGAGCAGCTGACAAATCCCTGGACTACACAAGACAGGCTCTGGCATGTCTGTGTGTGTGTGTGTGTGTGTGTGTGTGTGTCTACTAACACACTGCTTGCCTTCTGTATGAGACAGTATATCCACACATACACTACTTCATACAGTGTCATGAATTTAGTGTGGTGTTATGAATTGCATTGTAGAAACAAGGATAGTAGACAGGGAGGAGGGCGAGATAAGCCTGTAATGAATATGCAATTGCAATGAGGAAATGTGTTTTGGAAGGAAGGAAATAGGGAAAGGAAAGTAAGATTGTAAGTAATTATAAAAGAAAGACAAAGAATGACAGCACACCACCTGACAATGTTAAAGGCTGTGAGGCAGGTGAAGTTGCAGTTGCTATGCCAGCATTATAGTTTTCATTGAAAGGCATGATTTTCCAGATTCTCTAGGCATCATTGTTTTTATTTTGAGCTCTTTAATGAAGTTGAATTTGGTTTTGAATTTGAAATCAATATTCACATTTAATATATTGTGTTCTTATTTGTTGATAATCCAGTGTGACAACTTAACCTATGTAGTGACAACTTACCCGCTGATGGGGTAAATTTTCACAAGGGCACATTCTCTATTTAATGGTCTACAAATTCATACTGAAATAAGATATGAAAATGTAATGAATACAAAATGTGTCCAAGACTTCCTTCTTTCATTTGGTATGGCATTTATAGTATTGTGATATATTGTGCCCTGTAAATGTTACACAGTGTGAAAAGTGTGACAACATACCCCGCACTCCCCTATTTTGAATTCAATGATTAAATAACAACAATCCCAGATAGCAATGGGCACTGATAAAAGTAGCCTATTACTTTGACCAGGGTAAATGTATGCCAGTTAGCCTATAGAAAACAGAGAGGGGTTTTTGAAAAGTGAATAGGCTACAAAGACGTTGCGTCTTTGCGGGTCTCTCACGGGGGATTTGATGGGGATAACGTGTTGATTTCAGTGCCAGTGCATAGGTCCAAACCGAGTGGGGTTTGGGGAAAATTCGATCGCTTAAATTACGAGTCTGGTCCTATGCACTGGCACTGAAATTAACCAATTGCAATGCAAGGACTCCTGGGACAGACCTGCAAAGACATGTCGTTCTCGTAGCCTATTCAGTTCACGAAAATGACGTTGTTTTTCCGAAAACTCCTCTCGGTTTTTCGATACCTTAATGTCAGCTATGCTCAAACGATGCATGTGCTTGAATGAGGAATAGTGATCAGCAACATGGGGATGCGCCAAGGATCTAAAACAGCACTCACCGTCTTCATAGTCTGATTTTATCTGCTGCTCTGGGCTTGATTGCTACGTCTGACTATTAGTCCTGCCCCCTCATTAGCTTAAGAACAAGGAAATACATAAATAAATAAATACAGAAATAAAAGAATACAGAAATAAAAGAATAAATAAATACAGAAATATAAGATTATGGAAAGAAATAAAGAAATTAATGATCAAGGAATTAAATACAGGTGCTGGTCATATAATTAGAATATCATCAAAAAGTTGATTTATTTCAGTAATTCCATTCAAAAAGTGAAACTTGTATAATGTATACATTCATTCCACACAGACTGATATATTTCAAGTGTTTATTCCTTTTAATTTTGATGATTATAACTGACAACTAATGAAAATCCCAAATTCAGTATCTCAGAAAATT